>CM043704.1:62396038-62468538 GCA_023935145.1 Bretschneidera sinensis | reverse complement strand
ACATAACTGAACCAACCGCACTAGAGTAAGGGATCTTTTCCATTTCCTTCTTCTCCGCCCGATCTCGGACATTGATCGCTGGAGAACTTGAAATGACTAGCAAGAGGAACCTTCACTGGTTTGCTATCTTCCATAGAGAACTTAGATATCATCTTCTCTATGTAGGAAGTCTGAGAAATCTTCAATCTGTTTCTCTCCCTTTCCCGGATTATATTCATCCCAAGGATCTTCTGTACATGGCCAAGATGCTTCATCTCAAACTCCTCACTGAGTTGAGACTTCAATTCTTCTATCCTCTCCATGCTGCTCTCAACTAGCAGCATATCATCAACATAGATGGGGATGATCACCACCTCCTCCACCTTGTGCTTCTTGTAATACAAGCACGAATCATAGTAGCTCCTCATGAAACCTAGACTGGTTACAAAGGAATCGAACCTCTTATTCCATTGCCGAGGTGATTGCTTCAGGCCATAGAGAGATTTCTTCAATCTGCACACCAACTCTCCCTGCCTTCCTTCCTCATAGCCTTCGGGTTGCCTCATATAGATGGTCTCATCAAGCCCTCCATGTAAGAACGCTGTCTTCACATCCATTTGCTCGATTTCCCAATCAAATTGGACCACCATTGCCAATACTATCCGTATCGTCTTGTACTTCACAACCGGTGAGAATATTTCGGTGAAATCTATGCCTTCTCTTTGTGTGAACCCCTTCGCCATCAGTCTAGCTTTATACCGGACTTCATCCCTTGGAGTGTTCCCTTCTTTGATCTTGTAGATCCACCTACAATCCACAACTCTCTGTTTTTCTGGTTTGGGGACAAATTCCCAAGAGTTGTTATTCCTCAAAGAATCTATTTCTTCCTCTATAGCTAGCTGTCACTTTGACGAATTATTACATTCTATGGCTTCCATGTAAGTTTATGGTTCAACCATCCCTCCTTCTGTCCAAGAAGATGTTACATTAACATTCAAACCCATATCTCAAAGGTGGTCTGACCAGCCTTCTTTCCCGATCCCTTGTGAGCTGATAGTCATTCTGACTTGCTACATCATCCCCTTCCAGTTCAGCCTCCTCTTGAATATCCTGAGCATGGCCTTCATTAATGGGCTTTACCTGGTCCGAACCCTCTTGCCTTCCTTGCTCTACCTAAACTGAATTCTCCTTGATGCGATGCTCCACAAATTCCGGACTGGTTTGCTCACTAGCCCATGCAGGGTTTTTCTCTAAATAGGGAAATAACAATTCATTAAAAATAACATCTCTACTTATTATGAGTTTCATTTATTTTGGTTATAAGGACCACAAGCTATACCCCTTAACCTCATCACCATACCCTAGAAATACACATTTTTTAGACCTTAGGTTAAGTTTATCATCCTTTTGATGTGCAAATGCAGCACACCAAAAAGTCCTAAGGTTGCTCAACTCAGGGGGTTTTCCACTCCACATTTCCATAGAAGTCTTAAGCTCTAAAGCTCTAGAAGGTGATCTATTTACCAAGTACGCAGCAGTAGACACAGCTTTCCCCCAAAAATATTTTTGTAAACCGGATCTTATTAACATGCACCTAACATTTTCCATAAGGTTCCTATTCATCCTCTCAGCAACTCCATTTTGCTGAGGTGTTTTTACAACCGTTCTATATCTTAGAATGCCATTTAACTCACAGAATTTATCAAAATCCTTATTGCAAAATTCTAAACCATTATCAGTTCGTAAAGCCTTAACTACCCTACCCGTTTGAGTTTCCAGGAACTTTTTCCACAATACAAATTTATTCAAAGCATCTGATTTATTTTTAAGCAAATAAACCCAAACTTTTCTTGAATAATCATCAATTAAAGACAGAAAGTAAAAGTTACCTTCCTGTGTTGGTGTTCTTGCTGGTCCCCAAAGGTCCGAATGAATGTAGTCAAGAATGCCCTTAGACTTGTGCACTCCGGTGTTGAAGCTGACCTGGTGTTGCTTCCCAAGGACGCAACACTCGCAGAAATCCAATTTCTCTCTTTTGTCACCACCAAGTAGACCATTCTTGCTGAGAACTTGCAGGCCCTTTTCGCTCATATGTCCCAAGCAAGTGTGCCAAAGGGTTGTCTTATCCATCTCAGCCATCAAGCTTGCTGCTTGATCCTTGATTTCTGTCTCTCCGATCATCTCATAGAGTCCATCTTTTATTGCTTCTTTGATCACTACCAAAGATCTCTTGGTCACCTTGATCTTTCTTCCCTCTGCCTTATATGAATACCCCATGGAATCCGGCTGTCCCAATGAGATCAAATTCCTCTTCAAATCCGGAAGATACCTCACATTCCGCAGCAGCCTTGTGACTCCATCAAACATCCTCAACTGGATGTCCTATCCCTCTCACTTGGCAAGAAGTGTCATTCCCCAAGAAAACCTTTCCATCATTGATTTCCTGGAAATTCTTGAACCAATCGTTGTGAGGGCACATGTGATAAGCGCACCCGGAATCCAGAATCCATTTTTCGTTGCCTTGCCTCCTGCTCACATTTAAGCACACAACAAGAACATCATTTTGTTGTTCTTCTTTGGCAACCGAAGCCTCTCCATTGTTGGTATGGCTTCTTCATCTCTCATCCCACATCTTCTTCTTGCAATCTTTCCTGAAATGTCCCTCCTTGTTGCAGTAGAAGCATCTCTTTCCTCCAAATCTCGGTTTGGAATGAGATCTCCCATGGCTCTGCCCTCTACCTCTTGATTTCTCCCGGTAGTTGCCATGAATGCTACTGCCATTCCGAGTTGCTGGCCTTCCTCTAACGAACAACCCTTCTCTGCTTCCCTCATCTTGGCTTTGAAATCATGAGTCCTTATGGCATTGATCACAATCTCCTTGGTTAAAGTATCTCTTCCATATTCAATTGTATTAATCAAATTATCAAAACAATCAGGAAGAGAATTCAACAAAATAACAGCTAATTGTTCATCCGGGAATGTTATGCTACAGCTATTCAAATCTTGAACTAGCTTATTAAACACATCAAGATTATTTTGCAACTCTTTATTAGAATCCATTCTAAAAGCAAAGATTTTTTAAGAAGATAAATCTTATTAGGCAGAGTTTTGGTAAGAAACAACTCTAGTTTCTTCCATATGACAGCAGGATCTTCCGAGTCTCCGCACTCCCTTGTGACACTACCCGACATGTGCAAGAAAATGGTTTTGTATGCTATCTTCTTCATCTCAATCCACTGGTCCTCATCTTCAGAGAGAGAAATTTATATGGACGTCCTACCAGGTTATGGTAATAATTTGGTTACTCATACTGTGTGCAAGCTGAAGAAAGCCTTGTACGGTCTTAAACAATTGCCACGGGCATGGTTTGGAAGGTTTGCAAGAGTTATGATGGCCATGGGATATAGACAAAGCCAAGGGGATCACACATTGTTCATTAAACACTCATCTTCAGAGGGAGTCACAGCCCTCTTGGTATATGTCGATGATATAATAATGACAGGAGATGATGATAAGGAGCAACAGATTTTGAGTCCGTGTTTGGCTAAGGAGTTTGAGATCAAGGCGTCATGGAGATTGAAATATTTTCTTGGGATCGATGTGGCTTTTATATCTCAGCAGAAGTATGTTACGGATCTCCTTAAAGAAACTGGCAAGACGGCGTGCAAACCGGCAAGTACTCCAATAGATCCTAACCTTAGATTTGGAAAGGCAGAGGAGGATGCTGCAGTAGATAGAGAAATGTACCAACACATCTTAGGAAGACTCATTTATCCGTCTCACACACGACCAGATATAATGCAGTGAGTGTGATTAGTCAATTTATGCATAGCCCGAAGGAAGTCCATCTGCAGGTAGCTCACCGAGTGTTACAATACCTCAAAGGGACACCAGGAAAAGGTATTCTGTTTAAAAGGAACGGAGGCTTAGTTCTTGAGGCATACACGAATGCCAATTATACTGGGTCGATTGTTAACAGGAGGTTGACCTCTGGATATTGCACCTTTCTTAGCGGAAATCTTGTGATGTGGAGGAGTAAGAAACATAATGTGGTGGCTCGGTCTAGTGCGGAAGCAGAATTCCGAGCAATGGCTCAAGGTGTATGTGAACTACTTTGGTTGAAGATTATCTTAGAAGACATGAAGATTAAGTGGGATGGTCCGATGAGACTCTATTGTGATAATAACGCAATCAGCATAGCTCATAATCCGGTACAACATGATCGAACAAAGCACATTGAAATTGATAGACACTTCATCAAAGAAAAGTTGGAGAGCGGATTGATTTGTACACTTTATGTGTCTACGTATGGCCAACTTGCTGATGTACTTACCAAGGGGTTAAGTAGTTTAGTGTTTCAGAGTATTGTATCCAAGCTGGGAATGGAAAATACCCATTCGCCAGCTTGAGGGGGAGTGTGGGAAAACGTGTTTAATGACTTGTATTCTATACACATATAGTTAGCTATTTTAGGAAATTTTGTAACAGCCTTTATCTTTAGAATTAGGCCGATTTGGTTAGTTTCCTATTCTGTTAGAATATCCCATAAATCATGGGATCTGATATAACCTAGTTAATTTTCCTTTTCTGCTGCTAGGGTTGATGTATATAGCTAACGTTTTGAGTATTATTCAAAGTAATGAAGAAAATTCTTCCACGAAGTGTTTCTCAGTTTGTGTCACTTAGTTTGGGACATAATGCATGCAAGTTGTGGCGAAGGTGGATGCTTAACCTTTGTTCAAGCGTAAGTTGCACAAGATTTTCTTAACATTGCAAATGTTGTGTTTTGATTTTTGGAAGAAATATCTATTGATGTTGCAGGGTGTAATGGGCTGTCCCGAGTGCAAACACAAATTACAAGTCAGGATCTCTGCAGATGATGTGAGTTGTTTTGTGAATCTGCTAATGCTCTGATATGATGTTAAAGTACAGTCCATTGACTTTTGAATTTGATCAATTTGCTCGACTTTCCTTGAAATACATGTACCATAAACTGGCATACACACTTGCTCTATAATTTGTTTTCTTTTCTAGTAATCTCTGTGCTCTTTTAACATTTGGTAACATGACCAAGATGCAAAGGGGACATGCAAAGCATTAATGGTAAAGTATATTAATGCTCATCACCTCAAAATATGCTTCTTGGTGTTATAGTACAGTTGTCTTAGGTTGCCTAATAATTAGTATCTATTTTATGGGTGCCTAAAGCTTTCAGCAGCCTCCATGGTTATACAAGAGTCAGAGGATGTAAGGAGGGTTGTAACATTTGGGTCTTGATTTTAATTTCTTTTAATAGGTCTGAGTGCTATGTGAAGTAAAAATGCTGACATCTGTAAGAAATTGAAGATGGAATCTTTACAGTAGGGCCTAACTTCAAGTCTTTATTCTCATTCATTTGAATGTATTATGGATGAATTACGCACTAGTTGATACATCTATAAAATATAATTACTGAAACTAAAGCTGTTGGTTGGTGATGTCATGCCAAAGGGTGAGGTAAGATGCATAATGGAGGTGTCATGAGGTAGTTTTAAGTAGTTTGTTGGAGTTAGTGGGTGTAGAGTTAGTCGAATGGGGGCTCTAGGATGTCATTTATTTTGTGGTTAATCTTAATTTAAAGGGAGATTTATAATAAACATCAAGAGGATTGATCGCTATTTGTTATTTGTTTTCTTGATAAGTAGAGGATTGGTCATTATTTCTGTAGCTGAATTATGGCTTACTAGGAACATTCTGAGTTCAATCTCTATAGATTGAGAATTTTATGATTGCTTTGCAAAAGGAGAAAATAATATAAATTGCATATTAGATAATTTACCTTTGGAGCTTTGGCACCATTGACAGTGACCAGAACTATTTACTTGATATTGTATGTTTTATGCGTACATGCATCTAGATGCTTTCCCACTATTCTATATTCTTAAAGGCTAAACCTACATGAACTATCCATGATATTTCAAAGAAGGCCCGGGGTTTATAGAACTTAGTCTTAAACAAGTGAATTTCAGTTCCTTGTTCACATATGCGGAACTAAAACCTATTTCTTAGTTGCTCACTGCAAATTATCCTTATACTATTATTTCTGTTTTGCAGATCTTGGAACCTCCATGGAAAGCCTACAATGTCTTGAGAAAGATGGATTATCCCTATGAAGTCAGTATCGTGCTTCTGATCTATCTGTTATTATTATTGTCTTTTGGAGTTTTGGTAGCTCTTATTTATCTTCTTTACAAGGCATATGCCTCATATATTAGTGGTTTTGTTCACTTTGTAATTTTTGGTATGATGTCCCATTTGCTGTGCTCTAGTGAAGTAGCCTAGGACTATGTATTTTAAGGCATGCACCATCTAGGTGATAGAAAATTTTCAATTTTGTGGGAAGAGAATAGAATAGTTCCAGTTGAAATGGATATCATGGATATCCATGAAGTAATTCAGTAAGCTCCAGCGGTGCGAGAAATACTACTGTACTCAAAAGCATATCATGGTTGTTGCAGCTTTCAGAAAGGTTTTATCTTTTTCTTGACACTTTTGCTGGTTACCAAAGAGATGTTACGACATTGTGGAATGGATTTTTTCAAAGATCAGGGATGGTGATTCCTGAAGGTTTACTTGGTTTTAGACTCGATGGTTACATTTATTCATTGTCCTTTCCAGTGGGGCATGACTCCCTTATGTTTCTGCTTTTATGTATACGCATAAATATCCATAGGATCTTTAATAAATTCCCTAGATGGGCTAATCTAGGATTTCAGAATCAGTTTCTGTGCTTGTAATATCTATTTCGACATCTAGTTCTTATCTAATCTAATATTTTGACCATGTTTTCTATTTCAGCATATAGTTCACAGCATGAAAGATCCTAGCATTGCAGCATTTTGGTTGATTACCTTGCCTCAGATTGTGGGTGGATTCAACCATGATGATGATGTCAAGCAAAAGATTTGGTGGCAATACAAGGTTTCTTATTCATTTTACTTTGTAGACTTCTTACCCCATCCCCTGCAGGCCTGTCATTGCTAGAAATTCTGACAATATTTAAGTAATCTCGGCAATTTTAAACCTTACAAGAGTGAAAAATTACACGGTGCATAAAGTTCCATTGAGCTGTGTATGTTCTTTTCGTGATGGGTGGAAAATTTTGGTTGAAGTTATGCCATATTAAGTTTTTGAATCTGAACTGGAATGAGTAGAAAATGATCCTGTCAAGATTCTGTTTGAAACTGTGTCCCATATATCGCCCAGGTAAAGTCATTATCTATTTAGTATGCTGTGATGTTTTCAATGGTCTCTGCAGAATATCAACTAAGCAGAATGTCCAGTACATTTAATTTTTCATCTTTTTGCTAAAAAGCCTATTGCGAAGTTGTCATCTTCAATAAGGTTCTACATATAATGAACATGTTAATAGATATATTAATAAAGTTAAAGTAGCTGTCTTTCCTTAACTAGATTTTGTGGAGTCTATGTACTTGTTACCTTGTGTTCATGCCGACAGACTATGGCTGACATGTAAAAGCCTCCTACAATTACAAATAATTTTGAGATGTATTTTATGAAACCTTGAATCTTCACTAGAGCAGTGTGGTTTTCACACTGTTCTTTGAAATTTAAATATATATAAACTGTCCCATGAAGGAAGCATTTTTTAACTTATATTCTTTTCTAATGTCTAATTGGTCTTGAATATCTGGTAAGTACATAATAGCATGCTAGATCAGCGGATCCTCTAGTCAATTTGAATTGATGCTTCAACTAAATTCTTTAATTTGTAAAATGCTCGATGTATAGCTTTCATTCTAGATAATATTGGCGTAAGTGATGGCTGCATTGTTTTGCTTGTTTCATAAGATCAGAAAAAGCAATATCCAAACGCATATGAACTTTATCTGGGTTTCGTGAAAATTGTTCTTCTCCTAGAGTCAGTGATAAATAATTGCTTATTGCATGGCATCTCTTTTGTGGAACATTGATTCTTCAGTGCATTTTTTGCTGCTTGTCAAAGCATGATTACAGTGGTGCCTTCTTGTAACTATTTGAATTTCTGTTGTGTTAGGAATCTATACGCTATGATCAACTTCGAGATATAGTGGCCAAGCGTAGTCCTGGCTGGGAGTATTTGCAAGAAGTAAGATAGTCTTATTATAATGCACTTATAAAGTTTATTTAAAGATTAAGTGTTAGATGTGATTTTCCTTAAAAAAATGTGTTATATGTGATTTTGTATATGAGATTTATCTAAAAAACTATCATCTTGGTGGGATCATGGTTTCTTTGATAAGATGGTTAAATGAATATTTTCATGGGACTCGAATAGCAACATATGACTTCAAATTAGCAATTTGTAAGACAACTTAAAACGGAACAACTTACATGGTTTGAAGTGGACATTTCAATGGAATGGTTTTTAGATTTTTGGCATTGGTGCTTTGTTAATTGTTATTATGTGTCCTACTCTCTCCTCCTCCTCCGCCTCCTCCTCCTCCTCTCTCTGAGAGAGAGAGAGTGCCCGCACGTGCAGTGTCCTTCCCTTTGGTTTTGATATTATCTCCTATTTGTATTTCCTTGAAATTTACATAGTGTTTTTACTTTATGTTCTATGTATTGCACATCATGCTTTTCTGGTATTCTCTAATGTCATTTTATTTTATTTTTATTTGGCTACTTTTCTGTTCTACATGTTTCCCAGTTTTATTATAATGACATAGCATACCTGTCATTAACTTGTGTGCATGCCTTTGCAGTGTGCTAAAGGTAGGGAAAATTGGTATTTTAGGGTTGGAAAGTTAAGAAGAAGGGTTTTGACTGAAGTAGTTGAGGCTTGACAACAAAATGAAGGCTAGGATTGAAGAAACAACTTGTTTCAAATCTGCTGGAGCCATAAAGTTTGGACGTTGGGTGAAAAAGGGCTAAGAAAATATGTAGGAATTCAGGGCTGGTAATGATGTATTAAGAGAAGAGGTTTGAACCAAAAATATAGCTAGAAAGTTATTGGGGGCTGTTCGTTTCTAACAGTAACTCAAAAATAATGGAGAGAGAGAGAGCACTAGAAAGCACAGGCTAGGCTTCCATGCCTCACAATAGTTCCATTAATTTTGGCCAGCAGCAAACAGGTTCTGGTCTGTAGAAGAAAGTCAGCGCGAGCTTGGGCTTTTCCCTTGTCTACATGAACTACGTCTTCTGAAATTGGAAACTAGTTCTTTAGCATTAAAAACCATCTTGAAGCCAAAGAAAATACACTCAAGGCGAGACCCTAGACTCAACTAAATTACCAAAGAATCCTAATATGCAAAAAAGAAAAACCCATAGAAATTGCAGTTCTGCCCCTGCCTAGAAAAGTGCCAAATCTGTCAGAGTAAAAACCTATGATAGCCAAGCTTATTCTTCCACGGTTGCATCACATAAATTTTCATCATATCTAGGTATAGACTGAGAGGGCAGTACACCTATATAACTATCAACATCAACTCTAAAGGGAAGTTGGGAACTAGGAAAAACTTGGAAGCCATTTTTATCTGCATAATTCGATGTCTCTAGTCTCTATTCTGACTGTATTTGCCATCGAGTTGTCACATTTTCATTGTTGACTTAAATAGTGCTCATAGCCTCATACAAGATATACCCCCCTATTTATTTGCGCACGTTACACAATTTTCGTACCTGTTCTCACTCTTCAATCTAACTTCGCTTATCATTTACAGGCTTTGATCTCCATAGATCCTGTCCGTGCTCAGCAAGATCCTGTTATAGTAAACAATATCCCTTACTACAAGGCTAAGAAGGCACTGGAGGCAGAAGTCATGAAGCTCAATCCTCCACCACGGCCCCAAAATTGGGGTGTGCGTATCCTCTGTCATTGCTCTATTTGTGCTGATTCTTACTTTTCAATGAGCACATTTTCATCATTTCTTATTATTAAGAGGCACATATAATAGGAATGGTAGTGAAACTAACTGCAGAGCATTGGCAGGAGCTGGACCTTCCACTCAATGCATCTTCTTGGAGTGAAGAAGATCTCAAAGATACAGCAAAGCTATATGAGATGACTGTTCTTCTTAATGCTCAAAGAGAATTTGCTGACAAAATTTTGGATGCACAGTGGGACACAAAATGGCGTCAAGAAAAGGTTAGCTATCTTTCTTGTTTATGCTGGCTTGAGAGTGTATGGAGTTTTATGATTAGTATGCTACAATTTATCTTTTCCTTGGTGTTTCACTGGGTAAATAATATCTATCGATGCTGTAAAACATTTCGTGTATTTCATGTTAAGGTTCAGAGGACTAACATTACTTCTTTTGGGAAAACATAAATTTATATTAATCAAGAATTCTGATACATATTGGAGAAGATAAACCTATCTTCCATGAGAATCCTGCCAACCGTCTAGAACTTCTTCTAACCTCCAATTACCAGAGGAATGATCATACTTTCATTTATTATTTGGAAATTATGGGAGAAACTATTGAAAAATCTGTAAAGGACACTAATGATTATCAGAGCCGGTTATATACTTTTATCATTATTTTATATGTTCAGTAAAAGGGGGTTTGGAAGTAAATTAGGAACGGATGGGGATGATTTTCTTTCAAAGGTGTGCTTTGAGGCGGGGATTGGAAGCTCGATTAGTTTTTGGCATGATGTGTGGAGTGGGGACTCGACCTTGGAGGATTCCTTTCCGTGTGCATATACTCTAGCAAGACATAAGGAATCCTTGATTTGTGATTTCACATCTTGGTCTAATGGCGTGGTGACTTGGAATATCCCTATTTAACCGGAATGTGCAACACTGGGAAATTCAAGAGGTAGAAAACTTTTTTGAGAAAAAAATTTCTGCATAGGTTGATCCTCAAATGGAGGATAGGGTGAAGTGCCTTTCGGGAAAGTCTGGAGTTAGCTCCTTCTACAAGGTCATCCTGCCTCTAGAAGGAAACTCAAATTTTCCTTGGAAAGCAATTTGGAAGACTAGTGCCCTTTCTAAAGTGGCTTTTTTGGCTTGGGAAGCTACTTGGGGGTAGAATTTTGACTATTGACAATTTGCAAAAGAGAGGAAAAATTTTGGTCAATCAGTGCTATCTTTTGTAAGGAAGAATCTGAATCTATTCTGCACTTGTAACTTCATTGCTCTTGGGCACGTAATCTTTGGGAGTTGGCCCTCCAGGTAATGGGTCTTTCTTGGGTTTGTGCCGGTTCCGTTTTCAAAGAGATTTGGGTGTGGAACAGTATTTGGGCTTCTAAAGAGAAGAAGAAGGTCATTACCTTGATTCCTTTTTGTAATGATTTGCTTGGAAAGAAACAAGAGAGCTTGAGACCGTAGAGAAAGATAGTGCCTCTTTCAAAGAAGATTGGCTTAATCTTCTTATTTTTTGGGTGGAGGGTAATTTTTTGTAAATGAGTTGCAGCTTTTACAGTTCATTGAGTCGTTTTCTTGTAGATAGTTCTCTTGTTCTTGGTTGTTCCCCTTTGATGCCTTTTTATACAATCTTTTTACTTAAAAAAAATATATATATGTTCAGTAAAAGGGTCTAGGAATATAAAGAACATACCTGACACAGAACATAGGAAGTGAAAGGAAAAGAGACTGTTAGAATGATTTTTTTTGTTACTGTTGCTCTATTAATTTGATACATCCTATATTATAATATAAATTGCCGTATCTGTTTGAATTTTCAGTTGAACGAGATGTTGGAGGAGAAGGTGCAACCATACATTCAGAACAGTGACAGTGGTGTCCTTCCTCAGCCTATTGTAATAAAATCCCAAAATCGGGATCATAAGGTTTTTCTCTCCTCTTTACATTTAACTTAGTTTTTTTAATGTCTTCCTGTTAATCTAAATTCAGTTGAAATCGCCAAAATACTATTTCCAGGACCCCTATTACTTGCGGTATCTCCTTTTTGTGCTCTTTAGTTCTTAAATTGGCCATTTCACATTTCTTTTGCCATTTCATGGAAGGCTCTTCTAGATTCTTGAAAAACTATAAATTGGTAATTGTTATATTGAGAAATTGGAATATGCTATCAGGAGGGCCCGTATCATTTGGATGATGACCCAATCTTATGCTCTTTGAATTTGCAATTTTCTTTCTTTCTTGGCCATGTATGTATTGGTACTAGTGGTTTTTTGATTAATTCTTGTAGAACTCGTGCTTTAAAAATGCTGCTGGTTGAGATGAAAAACGCTCTTACTTTCAGAACAGGCATATAATAACTTCCAAGCTCTATGCGAGCCAGCTTTACTGTGCCACGTTTTAGCCACATGGTGTTCTACATTGCCCTTCCTGTTCTGTGCACCAAAATATTTTGCATGCCGTATGACATCCAGACTTAGGATTTTGATTTCGGGGCTAAGATTTGACTCAATCTGAGTGCTTGTTCATCACTTGCCATGTTTTCTTCTTGTTCTTCTGGAGAATCCGTCCTGTAGTGTCTTACAGGCACGAGTTCCAGAAGACAATTTGGTCAGTCTATTTATGGGTGTTGAGGTTATAACTTTTTCCAAAGTATTCAGTGGGGGACTCTGTGTTCAACCAAACTGAATAGGAACCATGATAAGGTCGAATCATCATGTTAACGACTCTCCTATGGATAATAAAGTAGTTATGTGAAATGGGGATATATAAGTAGGTTAAAATATCGATATTTTAAAAAAAGTGCGAGGTAGCTAGCAGCTAGTTCATTCTTTTCAACAAGACATACTGTGTTGATAAGATGAGTTCTCCCGCTACGATGGGATGAGGCAAGTCTTACTTGGTGATCTGGTATGAACCAGTACTTATGTCTGGCCCACGTGTGAAGAAGCTCACACAACATTGACAAAGGCACTACCTTTGCCCTTCAAACGTTTTTGTTTACCAAAAAAAAGCATGACATAAATCCCAAGTTAGAACTTTATACCTTGTATAAATATTCAAAATTTGCCAAGACGTTGCTCTTTGTTGTGGATGCTACTCTTATATCTACTCATGCTATGATGTCCTGTTGCAGCTGGCTTTCATGAAGAGATAACTGTTTTCCATTTACTATGATTCACTATTTTTTTTTTCTTCCATCTTGTCTATGTTTTTGTTGCAGAGGGCTCGGCAACGAAGGTGGTGGTTTTTCTGACAAATTTGTTTCAATTAATTTTTTGTTTTGATCAACATCACGGCAAGCGATGCCCTCTCTTTCCTTTTTGTTTCTCCATGTTGTATGTACAACTTTGGCCCTTGCATGTTGCATGATTTGTTCTTCTTCTTCATCATGGGGAATTACCTCAATTACTCTTTTCAGTTTTTGCTTTCTTATCAGCTTTTTTTTTTTTTTACCACTGAATAAGAGTCACCTAAATTTATCTTCCTGGCAAAGAAAAGAAAAATGCAATTTATTTTAGAACCTTTTATATACGGAGTAATTTATTTGTTTTTATTTTGTTTAAAAAAATAAAATAGTGTTTTTTTGCTTTTGTTAAAATCAAATAAAATATATATTTTTTACTTTTGTTAAAATCAAATAAATAGTACTTCATCATAAATAGATTGGGGCTTCAAAGGTGAACTTCAAAAATCTATTCCATTGCACAATTGCGGACTCTATGAACAGACATGGAACTAATCTAACAAATTCGTCGGCAAGTGATTTATATGTAAAATTAAGTGTGTTTTTGACACAAAAATTCAATTTATTAATGGACACCTAATCACATTTCATTTTCGTGTGTCGGCAATGTGGTACTAGGTCTAATAAGAGGGAAATCCCTTTATACACTTGTTGTAATCTCAAATGTATTTCATAAATTTTGTGTTGATGTCGTGTGGGACTAACTCTATGGTTGATGTTGTTGAATGTGACTTCTACAACACAAAATTGAAGGTTATGGTTGCCGTCTCTCGAATGAAACATGAAAGGCCATATGAATCCTCTCAACTTTGCCGACATTTAATTAACCTCACATCACTGTGCTTTTCACAATCCAAAGAGAAAAGAAAAAGCCCTATCCATAATTAAACATTCTAGTGCTTTTGCTCACATTCTCATACGGTAGATCACATAAACAAACTAAACCAAGCTAATTCACACCATTGATTTTTATACTACTTTCTGATCAAATTGATCTCCGAAGTATTAATTTGATTAAATTAAGTTCCTTGTTAACTTTGTTAATATCTGCCACTTAAAATGGTCACATAACTAAAATTCTTAGCCACTTGAATAAAAAGCAATGAGAATTCTCTCGATTAAGTCGGACGTGCTTAATCCAAAACCAAGACACAGATAAAAGAGGTATTGTCAGTTGAACTTGACATCTCTATTAACGATGGGGTTTTGTTGATCACATGATTCTCACGTGAAGTTTAAGGTCTTGTTTGGTAAAGATTTGTGAAACTGTTTGGGATTTGGTGACTCGTGATTTATTTTTTATTTTTTTTTATTATAATCTAGCAGATTGATTTCTAATTGATTGGTTGCACACTGTCTAGTCTTAATTCAAAGTTGTCTGATACCATTATCCATGTTTGGTAACAATTGACTGGTGACGATTGATATTATTTTTATGATATATAATATACTATTTAAATATCATAATTAATTAAAAATTCATAGGAACCTAAATTTTTCTATGTATTTTTAATAAAATATATAATATATATTTAATATTTTTAAATTTAAATAAGAAGTTATAAAATATAAAATAAAAGAACAAATCCACTCTTTATCTTATCTTTTCTTTACATCAAATAATTATTTAACATACAACATAGATTATAAAAGTCATACAAATATAAATTAAAAATTTCATACAAACATATAATTTATAAAATTCATATGTGCATAGTCTATAAAATTCATAAGAAAAAACCAACATGACTAATATCTTGCATCATCACTCAGTCGGAACAACCCTACTTATATAGCCCACATGGCATCGGTAATTTTGTCGCGTTCCCTCACCATAAAGCACACATCCACCGTCGTAACACCCTCAACATCCTCAATTTTATCTCCCACTGTATGTGATGCAACCCTCTTTAGTGTGAAATCAGGGTTTGACCAGACAACTAGGAAATGATCCTCCTTCGCACCACAATGCAATTTGATCATATTATAAATTGTTGTGCATGCAGAGATAATGAGTGTTTGCGTGTGCAAAAGAAAAGATGGCATTTGCTTCAAGATGGAGAACCTCACCTTTAAGACCCAAAACACCCTTCCAATCACATTCCTTAAAGAGAAATGAGCATGATTGTGAGAAAACTCCTCATACAAGGAAATCCTACATCCACAAGATAATATTTTCCTACATTAAAATTAGCATGTTAGTGGTACAAAATCTATAAAAATCATTTACAAAGGTATAATACGTGAAGTAATACCTACAGGAGGCATGAGGAAGTTTAATGTTTCAATAAGTATAGCGTGAAAGAATATTCTAGAGTCATGTGCAGTCCCTCCCAACCAGCTCTAATATAAGTGTTTTGAAGTCGCACGGTGTGAGCATGTTTTGCGTGCAAGCAGCCTTTTGACCTCGATACTGGATTTTCTCATCAATAGGAACCCAAGTAGAAACATGGGTACCATCAGTAGCCTTAACACAATCCTAGTTAAATAACATGAAATCATGCATTCGTAAGAATGAATAAAAAATAGTGTTAAGAATGAGTGTCATACATTTGAAGTTAAAATTCGAATGATCATTTACTTTAAAGAATGACCATAACCTCGTGGATGACCTCATGTGATTGGAAGTTTAAGTGAAAAAGCATTCTAATGTGTTCATCATACGCCAAGACCTAATGCAATGTGTTGGATACACCTAAATCAACCTAATGTCATGCTTGAATGAGAGACCCTAAACCCTAAACCAACCTACTGTCATGTATGCATGAGACATACACCTTTACCTCTATCATCCATCCATCCCCAAACACTTAACACACATGAAAGACACCTAAATCAACTTAATGTCATGCATGTATGAGAAATACCTTTTATTTCTCTCTATCCTTACTCATTGAAGAGATTGAAATAGAAATTTAGGGTTTGTATATTCTTACTACATCATATTGCAGTATTAGAAACTCATATTTATAGTGTTTACAGAAAAGCATCATAATAGGACTAGGGTATATCATAGTGTTCTAATAGGAGTAAAGCTTCCTATTTACAATAGACTAGAAATTCTTAATATTATTTACATTAGGAGTACATAAATTTACATGCCTCCTTAATCAGAATGAGGTGAAACTACAGAGAGATTGCTTTTATGTTGAAGAAACTGAGTTAATGACAATCCTTTTGTGAAGATATTTGCAAGTTGGGCATTAGTAGGAATATACAGGATCTGGACATCTCATTGGGATACATTTTCGCAAACATAGTGAAAATCTATCTCAATATGCTTGGTACGAGCATGGAACACTGGATTAGCAGTAAGATAAGTGGCACCAATTTTATCACAATACACTCAAACTGGACGAGTTAAGAACACATGTAAGTTATATAGAAGCTGGCAAATCCAGTAGATCTTAGCTACAACATAGGCAATGGATCAGTATTCAGATTTAGTGCTAAAACGAGACATAGTGGGTTGTTTCTTTACTTTCCAAGAAATAATATTTGGTCCAAGGAAGACAGCATAACCTGTGGTGGACCGACGGCTTTCAAGGCAGTCGGCCCAGTCAGCATCTACATAGAATGAAAGAAAAAAAATCCTTTGTAGAAGTAAGAAGTAATCCATGATTAGTAGTACCACATAAATAGAAAAATGCGTCTAACAAGCTGAAAATGAGCCATGCGGGGAGCATTCAAAAACTGACTAGCTAGATTAACAGCATATGCAATATCACGTCGAGTCATGGTTAAGTATTGAAGACCTCCAACTATACTCCTAAATTCTAAAGGATCTGCCAGTAGGTCACCTTTGTGTAGTGAAGGTACGGTCTAGGAAGGTAGAGGAGTTTTAACTGGTTTGGATGAAGACATAGAAAATTTAAGTAAAAGATTGTTGGTGTATTTAGTTTGAGAGAGAAACAAACCAGTGGGACAACGAACAACTTCAATGCCAAGGAAATAACGAAGATCACCAAGATCCTTTATAGAAAATTGATTAGATAAAGTATGAATAAAACAAAAAAAAAAACTAGAATTATTACCTGTGAGAATAATGTCATCAACATACAGTAGTAAAATAATAAGACCATGGGATGATGCAAGAACAAACATTGAAGTGTCTACTTGACAACAAGAAAAACCAAGAGTAAGAAGGAAAGAACTGAAGCGGTGAAACCAAGCTCGATGAGCCTATTTCAGACTATAAATGGCTTTGTGTAATTTACAGACATGAGTGGGACGAAAGGTATTGTTGACTCGTATTTGATTTTAATAATGACAAGACACTACTCTAATTGCACTAATAGTTTTATCTAAGTAAAAGCATTCAGTATAGAAACAAGATGCAAGAACTCAATGCGATTCAGACACCAAAACAAGACAGAAGATCCAGAATAGGCATTAAGGTAATTGAAACATTTGTAAATCTCTTTTGTTCAATTACTTAGCTTGATATGTGGCTCAATTTACAGAAGACTTTGACAAAACTAAAAATACAAAAAGTTTCTAAGTCAAAAACTGTTTTGAAAAAATGAAAACTGAGTTGAAGGACAACCTAGTCAACTGGGCCTACATACCAATCGACTGGTCCTCTGACCTAGTCGACTGGTACTCCCCTTAGCCTAAAAAGTTAAAATTCTTCAATTGATCTAGTTGACTGGTACAAGAATCCACTCGACTGGTAATTCAAAAATATGACTGTTTGAGACGCGAGACTTGAGTATTTAATTCTCCAAACTTACCAAGTCAGTGTCTAACGGTCATATTAGTTGAAGGCTTTATAAACCCACTTCAGTGAGCATTTAAAAAAAAAAATAAGAGAACACATTCAATTAACAAGATAGCTCATTAATTCTCAAAAGCTTTGAAAAATTTATTGTGAGCCATTCTTAAAGCTTGTTTTTGAAAGAGAGATATTATTCAATTGTAAAAAGCATTCATTGTTATCTATCTACCATTTACTTACAGTTAATCAAATTTATTGTAAAGGGAAAGAGTTGATGCAACTCTTATAGTGTTTAGGATTAAACACTTCGGTTGTAACTTCCGTGAGGAAGAGATTATTGTAAGGTTTGTGCAACACCCGTGAAGTTGTACGACTAAAGTTTTAGTGGATTACTTCAAAGAGGTTCCTTGAAGAGAGTGGACGTAGGGTCGGAAGGAATTCGATATTCCCGAACCACAATAAACGGAGTTTGCATATTCTCTTCCTTAACTCATTTACTTTCAAACATATTATTTTCTTGTGTGCTTTGTGTATTTAACTGTTTAAAAACTTGCAAGTTAATTAGCAAAGGTTTTTTAAAACCCAATTCAACCCCCTCTTGGGTTTGGACCTCCGTTTACAATTGATATCAGAGCTTCGTACTCAATTTCATACTTAAAATCCTTGAGTTGATCTGATGGCATCTAATAACTATGCCAAAGGGCATTCCTATACTAGGCTTCCTTTGTTCAATGGCTCCAACTATAAATATTGGAAAAATAGAATGAAAATCTTTGTCAAATGACATGATAACAATCTATGGAGAGTCATTGAAGGACCTAGAATTCCTACAGAGGAAATAATCATTAGAGAAATAAATCATACAATGCCTAAACTCAAAAAAGAGTTTAATGAAGAGGATTGTAGAATGATGTCTCTCAATAGTAAAGCAACTAGCATGCTATATTGTGCTCTAGATGTTGCTGAATACAATAAAATTTCTACATGTATTTCAGCTAAAGAAATTTGGGACAAATTACAAGTTACATATAAAGGAACTAGCGAAGTTAAAAAATAAAAAATCTATATGCTAGTGTGCGAGGAAGATCTTAAGGTTTAAAAATTCTTTGTAGGAACATTGAGGAATTTGAACTAACGAGGAAGATCTTAAGGTTTTTGCCATCCACTTGGAAAGCAAAGAAGATGGCCATCACGGAGGCCAAAGATCTCGACAAACTTGATGTCGAAACACTCATTGGATCACTATTGACATACAAGATGGAGGAAATGAATCCCATTGTCAATGATGATGAGAAGAAGAAAAAAATGATTGTTCTCAAGGCCTCTACAAGCAACAAAGAGGAAGAGAAAGAATAAGAGGTTGTGAGCAGCGAAGAAGATGGTGAGATGGCCTTAATCACCAAAAGGTTTCACAAGTTCTTGAAAAAGAGCAAGAAACCTTACACAAGGGATTCCACTCCAAAAATGGACCTCTTGTGTGTTAGGGTTGCAAGAAGCCCCGTTACTTCAAGACCGATTGTACAACAATGAGCAAAGCATATAAGAGCTTCAAAAAGAAAGCTATGATTGCAATCACATTGAGTGATGACGAAAAAGAAGAATCTTTGGACAATAAAGTCAGATACGAAGAGATTGCCAACCTATACTTGATGGCAATCGACGATGAAAATGAGGTATCAAATTTTTTCCCTTCTAATAATAACATTGTTAGTAGTAGTGAAGAATTAATTGAGGTTATAAATGAAATGCATGAAGAATTGAAGAAATTCAATTCTACGAATACGACCCTCAAAAAGGAAGTCTCATCTTTTTCTAAAGAGATAGAAGGCTTAAAGGAAGAAAAAGAAAAAACTATCTTCCATGCTTTTTGATTATTCACAAGATTTTCTAAAAAACGAAAATGAAATTTTATAAAAGAAAATAATGGAATTGAATAACAATATATCTAGACTTATGCTTGGAAAAGAAAAGCTAGATGAAGTGCTATCTAGTGAAAGATTGAATAGAGGAAAATCCGGCTTGGGTTATTCTCCATTAGGCAAGCAAAAGTCAAAAGAGACTTTGTTCATGAAAACAACATGTTTGAATGAAGCCTCCACTTTCAAGGACTCTAGTAAGGTTAAAAGCACTCATTTAATCTCTGCTAGTAAGTCTAAAAATGCGAATTTAAATTCTAATGCATTTACTAGAGATAAACACTCTAGAAGCACATATGCTTATATGTATGCTCATGCTAGAAATAATCATTCAAGAAATACACATCCTATGAGTAGCCATCATATGCACCCTAGAGATAATATGTATGCTCATAACTTGCACACTACACATGCACATCCTAGGAATTACCAACGTATATATCCTAGAAATAATATATATGCTCACACTACAAGTGCATATCCTATACATTACCATCATAAATTTCCTAGAGATAACATGCATGTTCATAATTTTCAAAATAGAAACATTTTCTCTAGAAATGCTTATCCAAGGAACTATAGACATGCACAAGTAAGAAATCCTGGAAATTTCAATAACTATTATCCTAGGATTATGCCTCATCAACATGTCTATAATTATAGAGCACCTTATAATGTTAAGAAGGTATGGGTCCCGAAAGGAACAGTATTTTCTAGTACTAACCTCAAATAACTTAAGAAATTTTGGGTACCTAAAAGTGAAATTGTGTATCCTTGTGTAATGTAGATATGCCTCCACACCAAGGAAAAAGATAACTATTGGTACCTTGATAGTGGATGCTCAAAGCGCATAACCAGTGATCGAAATATGTTCAAAGAGTTAACTCTAAGGGATGACGGACATGTCACCATTGAAGATAACACAAAGATAAAGATCATCGCGCATGACAAAGTTGGTAATGATTTCTCAACTATTGATCATGTTTTATATGTACAATGCCTTAAGCCAAATTTGCATAGTATTAGTCAACTATGTGACAAAGGCAACAAAGTCATATTTGAAACCTCTCATTGTCTAGTTATAGACATCAAAAGTAACAAGATCAAGTTTGTTAGGCATAGACACAAAAATGTCTATATAGCTGATTTAACATTTTTGCATTCGGAAAATGAAAAATGTTTTCCCGCATTTAGTGAAAACCTATGGCTATGGCATAGAAGACTTGGCCATGTGAATATAGATTTGCTTAAAATTATTTCTAGAAAAGATTTAATCATTGGACTTCCAAAAATCAAATTTGAAAAAAGACAAGATGTGTGATGCTTGTCAAATGGGAAAACAAACTAGAATCTCTTTCAAATAAAAAAATATAATCTCAACTACTAGACCATTGGAACTTCTACATATGGACTTGTTTGGTCTAATAAATACCATAAGTTTAGGAGGCCATCAATATGCTCTTGTTTGCCTATTTTGCATGTTGAGCAGCCAACACTTGGATGTCCAGGTGTTGGCCTCCCCCTCCCCCCCCCCCCCCACTTTTTTCTTTTTTTACAGCACACCTGGACGTTCTGTCTAGGTGTCTTCTCCCTCTTTTTTTTTTCGAAAATAATTATTTTATTAAATAATAAATCTTTCATTGATATATTATTTTAATTCCATGTAATATCTATCACATTGCATCCCCCCTCCGACCCTTGAGAAGCCTCACCTTCCAGCATAAATGAAGAAAAAACAACCTTCTGTCTATCTATCACTGGTAAGACTTCAAAATATTTCTCAACATATTTAATCCACTGCTCAGCTTTAATAGGATTTACAGATCCTCTAAAAAGTTGGGGTTTAAACTTAAGAAATCTCACAAAACAATCCCCTTGCATCTCATGTGCAAACACACCCGCTCCCTCATAAGCCTCTTGTCTCACCACATCAGGTTCTACTTTATCCATTTCCTCTAATCTCCTTTGTAAATTATCAACCCTTTTTTCTACTGCATTTATTCTCTCTATAGCACGATCAAGAACTTCTCCTAACTCATACCTCCTAACATCAGATTCTTTCCCAGCTCTACGTACCAGCTGCACTAGCAACCTGTTCCCTTGTATGAACCACAGACTCAACCTCCCCCTCTACTTCAACTCTTCTAAATATTGGAGGTCTACCACATCCTCTCTGATTTAGAACTCTACCTCTAGCTCTAGCACGTCCACGTGTCATCCTTAGACTCTGTATTAAAAAATAGTTTATTTAAATCTTTCACTTCTTTAAATTTTTATGCAGTCTACAGAATCATAAAACCTAATACTCTGATACCAAAATTGTAACGACCCATCCCAGGTTGGCCACTTCTGAGACGGTGTCGTCACATTTTGAAATCTCAACACGACACATATATGCAGCAATATAAAAATACATCAGCTGAAATTAAAAATTGACATCCAATCCTCAACTCTCCTAAAATATTTTCAGAGGAGATACATTATCATTCTCCTATCAGAAATAATATATATATATATATATATATATATATATATATATATATATATATATATGTGTGTGTGTAGTCACACACACACACACACACACTTTACAAGCTCAATGAATTAAATTTACTAGAAGTACTCGATTTTATATGCTTCCACTCATATCTTATAATTCAATCGTTTCTAATTTATCAATATTAATCATCAATTTCTTCACATATATTAATTCAATCTTTCAATATTCATTCATATATTATCTCATATAATTTAATAATAACATTCTATTATCCTTACTCATATCACAATTCCAACCATTTATCAATCTCCTCTTAAATTAATCATCAAACATATCAATTTTTCTTCCCATATATTTAATCATCTTGAGATTATCAATTCCACATCATTATTTACCTCGTCATGAGGTTCACAACATGTAATCAATCAATCAATCAAATAATTTTTATCATATCATACTTTCATATTTCTTTCTCATTATATCTATCTCTTTGTAAGACTCATTTGTCTATTAATAATTTCACAATCAAGCACTTTAGCATCTCAATCAATAATAATCAATATTTAAAACAAATATAATGCATAAATTTAAATTTTCTTTCTTTCTTTCTCATAAGATCATTTCATATTATTATCTGGGAACATCTTCCCACATATCGACATATTTCAGCCAGACTAGCTGCCTTTCTGGTCTTTTCAGTTAGATTGGTTGCCTTCCTGGTCTTTCCAGCTAGACTGGCTACCTTCCCGATCTTTTTAGCTAGACCAGCTGCCTTCTCGGTCTTTTCAGCTAGACCAACTGTCTTCTCGATCTTTTCAGCTAGACCAGCTGTCTTTCCAATCTTTTCAGCTAGACCAGCTGCCTTCCCAATCTTTTCAGCTAGACCAACTATCTTCCTAGTCTTTTCAGCTAGACCGGCTGCCTTCCCAGTCTTTTTAGTTAGACTGGCTGCCTTCTCGGTCTTTTATTTTATGCATATGAGCAATAATATGAAAACAAGCAGACTGGCTACCTTCTTGGTCTTTTATTTTATGAACGTGAGCAATAATATGAAAACAAGCATACAATCAAACATTCAATTTAGCTATCCAGCTCTTTCTCAAAATTCATATTTTCAGAAATTTCATAAAAACTTCTCAACATATTTTTCATTCATTCATCCTTTTTAAAAAAAATATATAAATTCTTATGTAATTAATATTCAACATACTTTCTAATTTCTAATCAATCAATTTTCATGTATAACACAAAATACTTCCTTAAATCATTATAATTCACCCATTTATTCAAACATCATAATTCATATTTTTATTGGTTTCGATTACTAAAAGTAAATCTAACTCACCATGTAGCACTTAAAGCTGCCTGTGGATCACCTCCTTCCCTTTCTTGCTCCTTTCAACAATTTTACCCGATTGTTGATCATCAACCCCTGACATAATATTTATATTAAAATTCATAATTTATTCTTCAACTTTTTTTTTCTGAAATTCATACCTTTACCTTTCTACATCAAATTTCCTAGTATTTTCATGTTTGCATAATTTTTAAAAAAAATTTAAAATTCACATTATTACCTTCATTTTTGTTTTTCTTAAAGCTTCCCTCGAATCTCTTTAAAGTTCTCCTGTAAATCTCTTCAAAATTTCAATCTTTCAACATTTCTTTCAGTCCCCATGTTTTAAAGAAATAGAGCAATTTGATAAAGTGTAAATTGATTTCTTAACAACTTAAACAAAAACTTAATTTTTTTTTATTCTTACCGTCCACACTACCACCTTAGTGTTCTTTGTTGTCCAACATGCCTATTTTGCATGTTGGGCAGCCAACACCTGGATGTAGGTGTTGGTCTTCCCCCCCCCCCCCCCCCTCATTTTTCTTCTTTGCAACACACTTGGACGTTCCGTCTAGGTGTCTTCTCCCTCTCTCTTTTTTCTCGAAAGAATTATTTTATTCAATGATAAATCTTTCATGTATATATTATTTTTAATTCCATGTAATATCTATCAAATTACTTCTTTACCTTTACTTTAAGAATACTGTTATTACACTATTACTGTAGGATTTGATAAGAGTTCTCCCAGTACTCTTGTCATTAATAACAACATGAGATGCATCAAAGGTAGCAGAACAATTGTTATTAGAACATAAACTTTTAACAGAAAGTAAATTGTGAGATAATTGTGGGACATGCATGACATTTTTAGGGTGAAGTGGTTTGGTGGAGGTGCGTAAGAAAGTAGAACCAGCATTATTAATATCAAGCAATTGTCCATTACCAACCAAAATTTTGGTTTTTCCAAAATAAAGTGTAAGGTTAGTAAGTATACTTGACTGAAGAGTCATGTGAGCGGAGGCAATCGTATCAAGCTACCACTGAGCGGGATTAGACTCACCAAGTGACATGGTAGCAAAAGATTTTGGTAAGTCATGAGAGACAACAGCATGATTGAACCAATGAGGACAAGTTAAGGCAAGGTGACCGGTAGTGTGACAAATTTGACATGACGTGGAAAATGTACAAGGATGCGGTCCCAATAAACCTTCACGACTGTAAGGGGAAATACCAACAGATCGATTAAATATAAGAGAAAAGTGAGAAGACTAATTAGTACCTGAACCATGCTGGGAGGAGGCACCACGACTAGTATTGCGGCCACGTCCTCGGCCACGATCCCGATAACCAGAACGACCCTTGCCACGACCACGAGAAGTGCCAGAAGTGGTGGTGGCAAAGGCTGTAAGAGGATCAGAAAGCTGAGAATGGACCTGAAAATGCTTTAGGTGTTATTCCTGGTGGAGCAGCTTAGTGCGCGGACTGTCAAAGGTAAAAGCAATATTGGTGTTGGTGACCGTGGTGATAAAGCTTTCATACTCGGTAGGCAGACCTGCTAAGGCATAGGTGATGAGGTCTTTGCTGGAGAGAGGTGAATTGATGGTAGCAAGAGCATCAGCTATGGCTTTGAGGTCCTAAAGATATTGTTTAATAGATTTGCCAGCTTTAGTATGCTTATGAAGCTTCAGGCGAAGGTCAAACTCATTTACATTAGACTGATCAAGGTAACGTTGTTCTATGGCCAGCCAGGCATCCTGAGAAGTACGAAGATCATTGACATCTTGGAGTATGTATGAAGTAAGGGTTGCATTAATCCAAGAGTGAAGGCATTGGTCCGTACGGAGCCAGGGTGAGAAAGCAAGGTTAATGGTTGTGGTGCCATCACTAGAATAATAATATTGGGTGGGAATAGGGAAAGTACCATCAATGTACCCGATCAAGTTGTAACTTATAAGGATAGGGAGAAATTGAGAGTGCCAAAAAATATAATTAGAATTATTGAGTTTAATATTAACCAGGTGCGTGAAACTAGGAGCTAGGAGCGGGGAACATGGGAAGATTAGGGAAAGGTGGATGAGTTGGGGAATTAATGAGGGAGAGTGAGGAACCAAGTGAAAGAACGGTGAAGGGAGAGGTAATTGGAACAGTGTTTTCCATGATTTTGGATTTGAGAGGGAGAGAAATAAGTGTTTAGGGTTTTTGGATTTTACTGTTCTGATGTCATGAAGAGATTGAAATAAAAATTTAGAGTTTGTATATTTTGACTGCATCATATTGTAGTATTAGAAACTCATATTTATAGGGTGTTTACAGAAGAATGTCCTAATAAGATTAGGATATATCAGAGTGTTCTAATAGGACTAAGGTTTCCTATTTACAATAAACTAAAAATTTCTAATATTATTTACATTAAGAGTATATACATTTATACTCATTCATCTCTTATATATATCATTCTCATTTCATCCTTCCCCAAACACATAACATGCATGAACCAACAAAAAATCAACATGATAGCAATAATGGAGACACAAAAGTAACAAAAACTAATCATGATAGCAAGAAAGAGTTAAATCACAACCACATAGTAACAATAGACATAAAAGTAGTAAAAACTAATCATGACAGTAAAAATGAAGTGAAATCACAACCCAGCAGTCATAACAGCAATCAAAACACTAAAAATCAAAAGTAAATAATGGGGAAAAAACATAAATTGATGCTAAAATGGTGAAAAAGAAAAGAAAACTAACAAAGATAAGTGGTAGTTAATGCAAAAAAAAAAAATTGGATCAAATCAAAATTTAAAATTTTATTTGATCAAATTTAAATTTTAAAAAATGAATTTAATTAAGTGATCAAACTATGAGAATCAACAGTGGCAACATAAGCGGATTAAATGGGTGCCAGGGCAGCGAGCCTGTGGTACATATTGTAGTAGAGCATGCATGCACTCATTGTTCCAGTAGTTAATAGTTGTTATAAGTTGTAACTTGAAAGTGTCAGAAATTTGACATCGGAGGGATTACGTGGACAAACTTGTCATCTTAAGACTCCCTGCTTGTCGTCCATTTGTCCCATCCACGTGGCATTTTCACTAGGGACTTCAAACATTATGAACATGACAATAACTTATATAATTTGATCGGCAGATTAATTATGACTTTAAAAAGGTAACCAAAGGAAAAGGAAAACAGTAATGAAAACCTTCATTCACGTGTAATAATGTTTTACATGACATTGGACACATTGATATGATTAACTGGTCCCTTGATTGGTTTTCTTATCAATTTTGTCTAATTTTATCATGTCTTGTGCAATTTAAATACTCGATTAAAAGGAAATTAGTTTAACAGCTAGGCTCATGATAATTATAACGAGTGGTTTAAGGTAACATAATTTGAATTAGACGTGGTAAACGGGTCGGGTCGAATCAGATTCGAGTCTTATTAAGTTTTGGGTCGAGTTTTTGATATGTTGGGTTAGATTAGATTAAGTTTAGGTTATTTTGAGCTTGGATCTTAGGTTGAGTAGAGTCGGGTTAATCCCAAAATTTAATTTTTTAATTCAATACACAATGTTATGACTCTTAATCTTAAAATTTAGTCAAGATAATTGGTCAACAAGTTATTCTTACTAATAATATCTTATACCAAATTTTGGAGATTAAATTTCATATAATCACTTCATTTCATTATATTTTTTCAAGACAAATAAAAATAAAATTTTATTGTGATTTGAAGAACAATAAAAAATTTACTCTTCTCGATTTTTGATTTAAAATTAATGAGATTACTCACATTAATAGAATGTTGAACCATGCATATCAACACATGTAAATTTATAAATAATTAATTATAATATAATATATTTTATTTGACAACTAGTAAATTAACTATTATCCCAGTTTTAGAAGGAAAATTCTTTTTTTATAAAAAAATTATATTTTCAAGTCATTTCGAGTCGAGTCGTTTTTAGTTCGGGTCGTTTCAAGTTTCAAGTCGTTTTGGGTTTCAGGTCGTTCGGGTTCGGATCATTTTGAATCCAGGTTATCTCGGATTTCGGATCACTCGGGTTTGAGTCGAGTTGAGTTTGGATTGTATTATTTTAATATATTTTCAGGTCGAGTCGAGTTTGGACCAAGTCGGATCAGATCATATTTTACCACCTCTAATTTGAATCACTCGTTTTATATCAATACTATTCCATAAAACGTGCAGAATTAGAGTTGGTCACGAGTCGAATTACTCACGAGTTGTATGAGCTCCACTCGTTAACTGTTTGAACTTGTTGAATAAACTCGAGCCAAATATGAGCTTAATTGGTTCAATGATCGTTTAACCTAATGATTGGAGCTCAAATTTTACATAGTTTGACTTTTCAAACTCGTAAATTGATTTATTAATATATAATTTGATTAATTTTAGTATATATAAACGTACTACATTTTTATATAGATTAAACTGTCAAAATTATTTTAGTTCATGTTCGAACTCAAGTAATTTATAAACAACACAGACCAAGTCAAGATTTTTGAAATCTCAGCTTGTTATAAACCCTATACAAGGGTGATGTTAAATCTACAGAAAATAAGTCATTGCTTCTACAGTAAATTTAACATAAAAATTATTTTATTAATTTTTTTTTTTTGTGAAAATAATTTACGTTGAACCAAACTTATCTCTTGTGAATTACTTTTACTTTTCTTGAAATGGCATCTTCCACAAAGTTACTTTTCTTATCCTTCCTTTCAAGATAGAAGAATCCAATTCAAAAATTCGACATGAAAAGCATGACATAAAATGTTCTTCCATTTAACTGATAAATATACATGGAGCCCCTATAATTATTTGCATTAATTTCATATTTTGAAATAAACACATGAGTAGATTATTTATTATATGTATTTTTTTTCTCAAATAGTGGTAGCTTAATCACGTGCCAACGCAACAAAATTTGTGGTATGCATCCAAAAGGGATCCAAGGGGGTCTCTCCTATTTGAATTTTCAACAAAATCTTGTAGGCCAAATGGTCAAATATGTGTGTCTGTTTGAATTTATGCAACTTATAGGCCCTACACGCAATTAACATTGCATTGGTACAGAGTTTCAGGTAAAGGGGGCCATTGGCCTGTCTCATTCATTTAGGATAGTCTCGACCGACGTGATTGTTTCATTTAACTACGTATAAAGTATAAACTAATGTGTGTAAATCGTGTAAAAAATCACACGTATATTAAAGGGGGGTTGGAAAACGGACGGGACGGTACGGTACGGATACAGCTTTTGTCTATATGAGTAACAGATCAATAAGTTAAAAATATTTTTTTTATAAATTTAATTTTTTATGCTATACTAGAACGGATAATAAATTAAAAATAAATATTAATAAAAATTAATTTATTTAGATGAAAAAATAGTGACTTAAATCAAATACGGATCAAGTCTTACGAGTAATGAATCAAAGAATACGAGTTAAAAATATATGTTTTTTTAACAAATTTTATTTTTTATACCCATATCCGTATTTAACAAGCAAATAATTGGTATGGACAAAAATCTGAACTGACCCGAAAATAAATCAAAATAATATGATCTGACCCAACCTTAACCCGAGTGATCCGAACCCCGAAATAATCCGGATTCAAAATGACTCGAACTCGACCTGACCCAACCTCGAACAACCCGAAACACGAAACAACCAGGAAAAGCGAAACTACCCGAACCCAAAACGATTTGAAAATATATATATTTAATAAAATACACAAATTTTTTTCTAAAAGTAAAATAATAGTTAATTTACCAGTTATCAAATAAAATAAATTATATTATAATTAATTATTTATGAATTTACATGTGTTGATATGAATGGTTCAACATTCTATTAATGTAAGTAATCTCATTAATTTTAAATCAAAAATATAGAAGAGTAAATTTTGCATTTTTCTTCAAATCACAATATATTTTATTTTTGATTGTACTGAAAAAATATAATGAAATGAAGTGATTATATGAAATTTAATCTCCAAAATTTGGTATAAGACGTTACTAGCGAGAATTGTGTGAGATCATTTAAGATTGAATTTTGGGACTAAGAGTCATAATATTGCATATTGCATTAAAAAAATAAGTATTGATTTATTATTAATTAATTTTTACGGATTTGGTAACGTAACTCTTTTAATCATATTATATACAAATAAAATATTTTTTAATTAAATATAAATATATATTTTATTGACCTGACATAATTCGAGATCCGATACGATTCGAACTTAAAATGTCTTGAATTTAATCAAACTCGACATGAATCAAGATCCAATATAACTCGAGACTAAAATGACCCAAACTAAAAAAAAAAAAAAAAAACTCGTGATCCAAACTACTTGCTACTCAATATCTCGATTGACGTAGTCTCATCCGTTTGCCACCTATACCTCAACATGTTACACGTATAGTTGAAAAACACAACAGTAATCGTATCTGTTTGATTGGAAAAATCGATTTTAACTTTAAAACATCAAAATATTTTAGACTTAGGTTGTCGATCAATGAGCTAAAAGTAACCAAAAACTGTTTCGAAAATCGATTTATAAATCATAATTGAAACTACTGCTAGAAAAATAAGTTAAGCACACGAGTAACGACTGGAAGCCATAAAGAAACAACAAGAAGAAAAGTGTCATTCACGGGCTCAGCAAGACTTCAAAGTCTTTCGTTTTTGTTTTTATTGAAAAGACAAAGATATGATTTAAATGACTTATTTAGCCACAACATATTAATGTTAATTTTAAGAATATTTAGTCTGATTAAAAAATATAATAGACTCTCTCTTTCCCATTGCCAAGCAAATCTATACTCAGGTTTGTGTAATGTTTGAATTACTCATTAGTGATAGTTGTACCTTCTTATGAGGTATACTTATACTTTTTTAATTTAAAATTATTCCATCTTAAGATAAAATCAAAAAAATTATTGAATAATAATTTATAAATTTCATTTCATTTCACAAAAAAATTAAATAATAACCGTTTCAATTTTTTTTAATGAAATTTAAAATTACTATTTAATTTTTTAATAATTACTATTAAATTTTTTTAAATTCACAAAATCAAATCCATGTATTACCATTCTAAATTATTAAATCATCTAATAATTTTTTTATATGAAGTGAACAATTGTTCACTGTTCAAAAATTATTGTTTAGAAGTTCCGTACCAACCATACATTCCGTACCATTCATACATAATGTTGTTTTGATTTAAGATTTCAATTCTTTCTTTCATGTTTCAGCAGCAACATATTATTCCATAAAACTAATATCCAAAATATGAAAAAAAACAGTGTTTCCGCAACTCTAGCACCCAGTAAAATCCGTTCCACTTAATCCCTGTTTCATGACCGTTTGAGTAACAGAGTCGAACCCAAAATTTATATCAACGAAAACGCGTATCTTGACTCATCCTGTCGGTGAGAGCAAACCATCACTATTGTACTAGTAAAGTCTAATCCAATATGTAAAATGTTGAAAAAGATCTACTCAATTATTCATGAAGATGATAAAATAAAACATGGAGTCTGCAATTATAATCATATTATGAATTATAATAAACTAAAAATTAAAAGAAAAAATAATGTTCAAACCCACAAAAAAAAACCCTAATAAATTATGAAAAAACACCGTTGAAAATCATTCCATATTATTCTAAATGGAACCCACAAAGCTACCCAAAGCCAAACTTAACACAAGAGTAATTGATAATCCCACCAAAGCATTTGCAGATGACTTAATAATCGCTGCAGGCGATGGAGAGTTGATATTAGCCGGAGTACCTGACTCCGTTGAAGACGGTGACGGAGTAGACGCCGCCGGTGGGGTTGTTGGCGGCGCTGGTGGCGATGATTTTGGAGAATTGGCTGGTCCATAAGATTTAGCTGGTGCTGGAGCAGGGGAATTTGACTTTGGAGGCAATTGGGGAGAGACAGCTGGCACTTGAGATGATTCTGTAGGACTGGGACTAGGGGGTTTTGGTAGTACAGATGCAGGAGATGGAGATAAATTGGGTGATGAAACAGGTGGCATTGGTGATATATGAGGAGACCCACTTGGCACAGGAGATGATGGAGAAATATAAGGGGATATGGAGTGTTGAGGAGGATTACCCACTGGAGATTCAGACTTTGGGGACTGAGATTTAGGAGGATTAGCAAAAGGAGATGGAGATTTATGGGATTCAGGGGACATTGCAGGTACTGGGGATGGAGAAAGACGACGATGATGATGAGGAGACATTGCAGATGGAATTGGTGCACCTGTGGGTGAGATTGGTGAAGCTGATGGACCCAAATGGGATTTTGGGGGTGAAGCTGATGGACCCGAATGGGATTTTGGGGGTGAAGCTTTTGGACCCGAATGAGGCTTTGGGGGTGAAGCTGATGGACCCAAATGGGGTTTGGGGGGTGAAGCTGATGGAGGGTGAGCTTTGGGAGGGGTTGGATATTTTTGTGTTCTGTCAGCCATTACAACAATAATCAATTTATGTCCCTTTTTGCAGCTATCTTCTTTGCCACTGACGAAGTAGAAAGGACCAGAGTGTTCAAACTTGAAAACAGAGTTTCCATCTTTCATTTCCGTTACTGCGTTCTTTGTGTTGCACTTGTAGTAATCATCTTTCTTCACCAGCAAAACGGAGTCTGATCCTTTCTTGTACTTGAAATCTGCCAAAACAAAGATATAAACGTTACTTTTAAAAAAAATGATGATTAATATTGTATCAATCAATAATCAACTAAAAAGATAAAATGGAAAATCATGAAAAACAAACAATACCCAGAAACTAAAATCAATCAAAAAAATATGGAAACAAATTAAGAGGATTTTCTGTGTAGACTTACAGAGAGTGTCATTGATTTGAAATCTGTTTCTCGCAGCCCAATGATTATAATTTTCAGAAGGGTGCAAGACCCAACCTTGTCTGCCACCAACTTGGAATTCATAGGCATGAGAGGAAAAGAGAAGAATAGAAGCAAAGAAAACCAAGAAAAAACAGAGTTGGCTACGAAAATCCATTTTTTGGGTGATTAAGAAGAAGAGCAAAGAAGACAAATGAGCCTTGGTCTTGTATACCTCTATATATAGAGATAATTTAGTGAAAAAAACGAAAGGAAAATGATGTGCAAGAAACTTCACAGAAGATCTCAAAGCATTTTTTCCTTTTGGAAGTATAAGATTCTTGAGATTTTGATGAACAAAGAGATAGAAACTGAAGCTGAATTATAGCGAGTTGCCATAAGAGAGGTTAATTTAACGTTTTGTAGAAGAAAAAAAGGTAGCAATTTAGGAAAACGTGCGAGCTGATGATAATGGAATGTGTGTTTGGATCATCTGTCGTTTAATTCTCTGCGTAATTTGATGCTCAAACACGTGGCTAAATCGTAGGGACTCAATCTTAATTTAAGGGATTTTATTGCAGAGGGAAATTCTGGTGTGGATTGGAGCCTCATCAAATGTGATGGGTGCTTTTGATTTTGAACTTTTTGATGGTGATTATGAGGACTGGTTATAATTAAAAAAAGGGTCATGACAGTGTGACAAAACCATAATTGTAGTGTTTTTCATGATGATATGCTATGCTCGCTTTTGGAACATGTAATCAAAATCCTTGTTTCTGGTTCAATGCATGCTTCTTCTATTCCATGGATTTGACTCAGTGAGTGCCTGGGTGGCACCTCTTAAATATGAGAAAAAATTGGTTTGTTAGGGTAATTTTAAATTTTTTTTATTGAAAATATTATTTTTTAAATTATATATTTATATTATTGTTATCAATGAATCTTTTTAAAATTATAAATAAGTTAAAAACACAAGTCAATAAAAAATTTCCTTAAATATATAAGATTAAGAAATGATTAAACTATGAAAACTTGAATTTTTTCTAAAATTATTTGTTATACGTACTCCAAAGGAAGAGATTAAGAATAAGTTTGAAAAAGGAGACCATAGATTTTTACATCACGAATTTTGTCAATTAAAATGCGTTACATCATTATATCGACGATATTTTTGTATTTTTGTTTCTACCTCTGCGCACTTTTACTCTCAAACATTAAAAATGGCGGTGCGCGCAGGCTTGGTACATGAAATGGATTTGAAGTAATGATTTTATCCTCATCCATTATTGTAAAGCTCACATATTCCACTTGACTTAAAATTTAAAGGAACTTAAAAAACGTGAGGGTATAACACCTTTTGTTTTTGGCGTAGCACAAAAATAAAAGTGTTTGTTTTTTTTTTTTTTTTTAATATAAAGTCATTTTTAAAGGGTAAAAGAAAGATTTACTCTATCGAATATAATTTCTTCTAATCTTATTTTTTTTTCTTTTTATAAGTTGTTTGATTTTTGCGAAGAAAAAAAAGTGCATACTTTTCCACAATCACAAAATATAAATGTATATTTGGGTAACAGTTTTCTATTTTTAATTTTCAAAAATTACTTTTGAAAATAAAAACCGAAAACAGTTTTCTGAAGAAAATATGTTTGGACAACTGTAACTTGAAAACTGTTTTCAAAACAGAAAACAATGAAATATTGTTTGGATAATCTTATTTTGAAAACTATTTTGATATACCTTATAATTATTTTTAGTTTTAAGTTTAAATTTAAAATCTATATTAATTTTATTTCTCATATTTACTAAATACTTAATGTTATTTTATTTCTAAAATTTTAAAATTTTTTATATACCATGGAAGAAGAATGAAACACAGAAGTGAACATTGATTTTATGACTATTTTTCGAAAATTATATCAGAAAACACAAATTTGAGATTTTCAAAAAAACCCTGAGAATGTTTGGAAGGGGTTTTTAAAAACAGTTTTTAGTTTTAATTGGGAGTTGATTCTAATAACACTATCTAACTGTTAACTGTAACTGATAACCATTAAATCAAATAGACATTCAAATATTTTCTTCGTTCGACGGTTATTACCTCGAGCCGACAATGAGCTTGAGTTGATAAAATCATTCTCATTTTAATTTCATAGTAATTAGTATTTTTTTTGTCTGGTGCATTGGAGTGGGCCACCTCACTAAGGAGCAGCACGAGCCAACGAAAAATTCTTGACTACATCAAATGCAAATCAAAAGTTTTGCATCTGGTAAATTTTTAAAATTTTATTAACGTTGTCTCTACATACTCAATTATTATTACTAATGAAATTATCAAAAAAACAACAATCAAGTTTTCAATCGATATAAAACTCTTGATTTGCACCGGGTGCAGCCTAGACTTCCTCCCGGCCAACACACCCCTAACATATCAGTGTATACATGCTACGCAGGCCTGTTGGAGCAGAATCGAAGACAATGAGCCGAAACGGTTGGTTAGGCCCAATGCTAGCTTTGTTTGTCAAACCCATTTGTTTCGATAAAAATATATCTATGAAACTTAATTAAATTCTGGGTCGTTGTATACATATTTTTATGCTTACCTTTTTAGAAAAAAAAAAAAATTAAAAACTCAAAACAAACAAATAAAACACTCCATTTTTTATGTTTTCCATTTTGGGAACAAAAATAAGAAAAATGATTCCATTCCTTAGAATCAAACGATTCATTAGAATTTTGAAATGGTGCCTTGTGCCAGCTATTACAAAAATAAACACCTTTAATTTTGGAAAAAAGGGTCCAAGTTTGAATCTTTCCCCACTCATTGAATTTCGACTGCAAACTCTTCATCTAACAGTCAGGCCTAAATCCTTTATTTAGAGCCCAGAAGAATAGGGTTCTCTCTCTCTCTCTCTCTCTATACTAATTAAAAAAATAATGATGAATCATCTTTATTTTCCATTCATCTTAATGAAGAAGTAGGACAATTAATTTCATGGTGTTATGGCAGAAGGAGGACCCAGTGGAGGACAATTAAACAAACACTCATCTTCCTGGATAAAACATCCTATTGTCCGTGGATTGAAAACGCAACACCAACATGTTTGCCCTTTACAGTCCTTTTTCTTACACTGTTTAAGTGTTATTTTAACTTGATCCAATCTTTTCACCTCTGAGATGCTGCTGCTTAAATCTTTCTTGCTATCACCAATATTGTTAGAACCTGATTCACGTAAAACCAAACAATATTACAAAAAAAATTACAACTTTTCACATGATAAAAAATTATTTAGATAATTTAAAAACATATACTTTTTATATCAAAAATCCTACCGCGTCAATCACAATTGATAATTAAATTTTTTTTCTTTCACATGCAATGATTTAAAGAACGTAACACATGAATCGAGTATAGTATGTCATTTAAAAAAAAAACCTCAACGGTTAATCTTTACTGTTTACATGATAAAAAATTAAATAAAAATCGTATACTTTATGAGGATTGTTAGTGTCAATTGTGACAGATAATTCAACTTTTTCTCATATAATGATTTAGCATTTTTCATGTATTATTTCACAAATATGCAACTTACAAAAAAATCCTAACTGTTAAGCGCTGTTTTTTCACATATAAAGAAAGTATTTAAAAAATATAAGATAAGAAATTAATAAAAGAAAGTATTGAATTACGTACATTGATGGAGAACAACGAAGGTAGCAAAGACGATGCAAAAGAAGGCCAAACGAGTTGCCATGGAATATGTTGTCTAGCTAAGAAGGCGGTAATAATCTCTCTTTATATATATATATATATATATATATATATATATATATATATATATATATATATATATATATATATATATATATCATCAAGGAGAGTTAGAGTATGTATTTTTATATATAAAAAATACATATATAATATAAAGAATAATATTCGTATATGCATGCTAAAATCAGATTGATTTTTTTTAGCAACAAATCAGATCCAATTATTATCATAGCAAATAAAAAAAATATTATTTGATTTGTTTATCCAATGCATTAACTTATTCAAATCAAAATTGAATTCCGGATCAAAACTCATATCCAATTACAAATATATGAGTCAGAATCAGATTTGGTCAAATAGAATCTATTTATTGAAATATATATTTTTTAATTTCTTTTAACAATATTTAGTGGGAGTAATTACTGCATTGATTTTGATTGGATTATATTATTATTTTTTGAAGAAAATATTATATTACTAATTTAAGAATAAAAAGTTAAAACAACACATGATAGTTATGCAATAAATATTTAATTTAATCCTTGGTTTATTGGAATCTAAAATAGAAAGGACTAGTGAATTCCATTTATCCAGAAATTCAGTAAATCATTTGCTTATGTTCATCTGCATGGACAAACACAAAACAAAAAAGTTTTTAACAGCAAAATTGCTTTTTTAACTCACTTTTATCGATAAAGGAATTGTTTGCCTGAAAATTTAACATAAAAATCTCAAGACATCTAAGTGCTTTGGCTTAGTTGGGATAAAAATCAATGAACTAAACATTGTAGCATAAGATCAATGGACTTGGATTCGAATATCAAACATTGTGAAATCTGGGTTTCTTCTATAATTTAGCAGAAAGCAAAATTAAAAAAAAAAAGAGAACAAAATTAATGATCATGAAGAACTTATTATAGCATCATAGCTGATACATTACACACAGATTGCATATTGATTCCTCATATGCTTCCAACACAAGCAACCCTTTAAGCCATATATAGCTCACATTTTGTGTGGCCCTTCTTTTGTTCTAATTAGTTCCATTGAATAAATATTCACACAATGGTTCACATTCCAACTTGCAAACTTGAGATGAGGGATTGCTAATAGCATCAATGCACTTCGTGTAGCAACCCTCATAGCAGTCCATGTCCAAAGCAATGGCTTCTCCAACCTTTGCAAAAGCAAACATGACAACAATGGCAATGAGGGCCACCACAACAACCTTGCTCAAAGCCATCTTTTTTCTTGATTTCTTGTTGTGTGCAATGAAGAGGAAATTAAAGAGGGATTGCTTAATTTATATGGGTTGAATTAGGTTTCATTTTTTGTTATGTCATAAGTGATTGGACTTAGAATTGGTTGTTTTCAGTAGGTTTGTGGCGTAGAGGAAAGTTAGATTAAACTAATGGTGGAAATCAAGTGTCTCCCCTAGTTTATAGATAGAGTCTAACCTATTTGTTTTGGGAATTTGATCTAAATATAGAAAAGAAAACTCAATATATAGGTATACAATTTCTGATTACTAGTCTACCTCTACTAATAAAATATTTTCTTTTTCAGTAAATTGATAAATTCTAACAAATCTTTTGGGGCATATTTGGTAACAGTTTTTAGTGTTCGAAAAAAAGTTTCCAGTTTTCAGTGTTTGAAAAGAGTTTCTGAACACAGTTTTATGAAGAAAACATGTTTGGATAACTGTAACTCGAAAACTGTTTCCAAAACAATTTTCAGTGAAATGTTGTTTGGATAATCAGTGTTCGAAAACTGTTTTGAAAATAGAAAACTGTTTGGATTACACCTTCTTGTAATTGTTTTCAGTTTTCAGTGTTCAGTTTAAATTTTAATATATAAAATTAATTTTATTTCTTATATTTACTAAACATATTTTTTTAAACACACATCAAATACTTGAAAATAATTAATATTATTTTATTTTTAAAATGTTAGTATTTTTTATATATCGTCGATTACTCGTGGCCTTTAACCTAAACCCTATTTATTGACTGCATTTGTGATTTGAGCACAAAAGAAAAAAATTGCAGAATGGTAATAAATCAACATGATTCTCACTTCCATTATGTTTTATGTTTAAAATTTACATAGAAGCTGAAGCAAAAATCAGCTAACTTCATTGATTAGAATGGATTTGTAGTACAATTCATGTCTGCTTTCATCTTACATTCCAAGGCTGCTTTACTCAAAATTTCAAAGTGGTGTAAAACAATAAAGGTATAGATAAATCAATTTTGGTACAAGGGGATGGAGAGAACACTTTTAAAGAGTACAAGCAATTGGACGCATCTGTTAAAAAGATAGCAGCCTTCATCAATTGGTAAAAACTAGATGAAACAATGCCAGAGGGTGGAAGCAATTCCAAGCCCTGTGAGTATTTCACTGCACTTGCTAAACCAGTATTAGATAACCGTTTATGTACGTATTGTCCATCCGCGCTCAGCAAGTGCCTCAACCACCCAACTAACGGCTTTTACAGTGTCATTTAGTGGAGGATAGCTCTAACTTTCAGATATCTGTAAAATCAAACAGATCAGGGTTTCAGGTGCAATCATTGGCAGCACAACCATATGATTGTAAATGCAGCAGTCTGTACAGAAAAATGCTGATAAGACATATTTCCCATGTATCAATTCTGAGAACTCTCCTCACATTCATTTTATCATTCTTGATGCATAATGTATATTTTAGCTTTGCAGCATGAAATGTTTAAATTGTAAAGGAAGTATAGATAATAATATTTCACAAGAAATGTTCTTGCAAGTTTCTACAAACAAATCAGCAACAAAGAACGTGGTAGATAGTTGATAGCTTACATCCTCTTTGCTAGTGAATGGTCGAACAACTCCTTGTTCCTGAAGAGATTTATGGAATTCAGCAAACTTCCACGTAAACTGCTTAGCTCCTACAACATAGACAGGTTTCCTGCAGCATTGTTTACACAAAAAAAAGAAGCAAATTTATAACAATGCATAAACTTCAACTCAAAAGAATAATTTAAACAAGAAAGTGAGGTTTCAAGTTAATTTGATGATTATCAAGCTGCAAGAAGGATCCAAAAAGCCAACTCAGATCAGCAATATTCACATAAAGCCTAACAAAAGAAACAAATACAGTAAATTTTAAGGTTTCAAGTTGTTTACCTAAAGATTGATGTAATACCCTTATCATAGATATACTCAACACAGTTGCACAATTGAAATTAATCAATTTATCCAGTTTTGCACCAGAACTTATGAAGATGTTATCATATCAGTACCTTAAATTAGTAACACACTAAGAACAACAAAAACACATTGACTAAAACTGCTCTATAACCATCAAATAGACAGAAGTGGATCATGCATTAGACCTTTTCTCTATTGGAATGCCTGAAATATCTCAAGAGAAAAATTCTCCTATATTAAAGAATCCATTAGTTAAGCCCCAAGTAAAATTAGTATAAAAATAGAGATAAACCAAAATCACCTTAAGCATTCTTCTTTTCTCTCAACTTTGTTTCCTTTTGTCAAAATTTATGTATCTAGTAGTCCAAATTACCTAGATGTAAAATTATCAATCCCCACACATTCAGTTATATATATATTTGTTGTGTCTGACACTAAGTACATTAGTTTCCTTCTATGTCTCAGATAGCTCAAATTTCAAACTTTCAAGAATAAATCAAACGAAAATTTAATTAATATAAAACTTGATTTACCTTAAAATAGAGAATAAGAAGCATAACAACACAGATAAAATGAATTTACACGAATAAAAAGGACCCTAATTTATATATTCAGTAAAGAAAATTAGAGACTTGACTTGATGACCACTTTCATTGATGATATCAAGAACTGCTGACCTAGGCTGAGGAATGGATCTATGCTTCTTCTTGCCATATCTTTTAACGGAGCTTGCCCTAAAAACATCATCATTCTTTGTCCTTCTTACTGGTATGGTTCCTTTAGGGCATTTACCATTTTTGTGCCACAGCTGAGTGATTGGGTTTGATTTTTCTTTGGGTTTTTCAGACAACTTATTTTTATCAAAGAGCCTTTTTGGGTGGTAATTAGGCCTCATCTGATAAACCAAAACAACAACCCCAAAACAAAAAAAAAAAAAAAAACAACACTAACAGGTAAAACCACTAAAGTTTAAAATGAAAACCATACAAATGCATAAACATTGAAGTAAATAGGCGAGGAAAATGGAACCTGAATTTTGTGGTGATAGTTGCACCAGAGGATTCCATTCCATTGTAATGCCATGCACTCATTGCATCAAAATATACACTTCACCATTCATAATTTCAAATCAATTCATCACAAGATACAAATCAAAACTTATACCGATATAAGATGTCTCTTCCTTTTTTACTTCACGAGTTTTACAAAGAATATCACAAACTATACATATTTCTAAAAGGACAAGACTTTGTTTTACCAAAATACTTCTAAGTTAATTTCTCCCTCTCTTTTTCTAGAAATTTCTCCCCCCTAAATATCTGTTGGCTGCTGACATTTAATAAAACTCTCTTTTTTATTTTTTATTTTTATAGTTTGATAGTTTAAATTAGTATTGCGTGATATATTTTACAAGCAAAATCACTTGGCCCATTTTTTGTTTCCTATTTTTCTTTTTCGTATACGGTTTGATCTTGAAACAAATTGGTGAAAGATCTAAAGGCAACCACAACTTTGAATGAGGGGCACGAGTTCAAAGCCCCTAACGGTCCATAGAGCAAACACCCACTAATTCCAGTTGAGCAAATTTCTATCAAGCTGAGATATATGAAAATTCCCTTCCCCCCAAACAATGAAAACTATAATACCCAAATTTTCAATTCTTCTTTTTTTTTCCCCCTAACATTTCAATAAAAAACAAACAGAATCCATAGACCAAACACCCACTAATTCCAAAATCAAAATTTTCAGCTAATTCCCACATTTTCCCATCAACCAAATAGACCTAAAAATTAAAATAGATATTATAGAATATAAAAAGGAAAATAATCAGGAAGGAGAAAAGAAGCATACCATGGAGCTGGGTAATCAGTAGATTCGGTACCACTAAAGGGGAAACACCAATTTGTTTATGTCAAACGATAATAACCAAATTGCATACAAAACCATATAAAGATCCCAGTCATCCTTACCAAAGAATTCACCATATATTATTCTTACATACCTAAAAAGTACGAAGAAATGAGAGAGAAACCATAGCCTTATACTGATTTGTGTATAAGAAGAAACCACAATCAACTTCACCGATTTGCCGATATATAAAAACCAAGTCCTGTTGTGATGTTGCCTTCAACGGTAATGGTGGGTTTACTTATGCTTCGTTCCTATGAAGAAAAATAACCTTTTTTTTTCCTGAAAAGTGACCTCTTGTTTTACCTTAACACGAGAGACAGAGAGAGGGATAAACATAGGAAGGGGGAGAGGGAGGGGAAGAGGCAGAAAAAGAATATGAAAATCAGGAGGCAAAACGGTGAAGTAAACAATAGCTTTCACGGTGATAGTTGCAGCAGAGGATTCCATTCTATTGTAGAGGATTCTGTCATCAATGAGGGAGAGAAGAGAGCAGCGAGCAGAGAGCAGAGAGGAGAGAGCAGATGGGTTTGAGAGAGAAAGGACTGAGAAAGAGAGAGAGCAAGGATATGGGTTAAGAGAGTGCTAAGAGAGAGACGAGGAACACTGAACACTCGATTGAGAGGAGCAGAGAGCAGAGAGCAGTGTTTTAGGGTTGCAAAAATGGAAATGAACACTGAAAACTTCCTAAAATCAGTGTTTGAACACTGCATTTTAGAAAACTGTTTTGCAAAATTGTTGCCAAACATTAAAACTGGAGTTTGAGAAGGGTTTTCAGTGTTTGAACACTGAAAAGGGTTTTTGAAAACCCTCTCCAAATAAGTCCTTGTTCTTTATCCCTACCCAACCCATATAACATCAACTTTTCTTATCTATAAGAGAGTTACTGGTTTGAAAATTCAATTTTAAAACCTCAAGATATTACGCAAATACTTCCTCGACAAAATCTTGTTATAACTTATAAGTGTTGTATTGTTTTAGGACAAAACAAGAAGAATAATTTTATCTCTTTTTTATTTGGTTGAACTATAAAAACAACAATATGGGCTTCGGCCAGGTGGTAATGTCAATCACTTTGGGGTGAAGGTACTCAAGATCGAAGTCTTGAGTCTTAAGGGTTTATTCCATTTGCATCCTTCAACAAGGGAAATACGAAATAACTCGAAAACCCAATAATTGAACTTGACCCCAACCCCGACCCACCCGATTGTCACTTATACCCATGGCCACTCATTTGAGTGAGATGCTATTAGCGATATCCTTTCACAACTATAGGTGACCAAACAAAATGAATGAACAAAAACAATGAGACTGAGGTAAGTATTGATAATTTGATACACTCCTTCAAAAACAATCAAATAGTAGTCTACTAAGTACTATTGCATACACCCTCTATATATTATATCCTTCTCTATAACTTGCAGGTTTGCCAGAGCCAAAGTTCCTGAGCAATACAAAATGCACATGCTATTATTAAGCAACATCTTGGGTAGTTTCTGTATCTCTGTTCACTGAGAGATCAAGTTTAGTCCAATTTCTGCATAATATCATCAATAAGAAGGTGATGGCTTGGCAGAATGAGCCACAGATTAAACCAATCCACAAACCCTATACCCAAATTAAGGCACAAAAAGGAATAAGGTGAAGAACAACAAATCAAGATGAACTAATTTATGATTTAGACAACTAAAGGATTGTCTCACCTTAGCATATGGCTTCAACTTAAATCCGAGAAGGACTGAAATTGGCATGCCAATGAAATAGAATGTTCCCAAGTTAGCATACACAGCTAGATGCTGCCAACCACTTCCTATTGCCACCCTACAGTATTAATATCACTTGCATCAATAACAGGAATTGTATATGCATAGATAGATATACATATTTATGGTATGTTTAGATCCTACAAAATGTGAAGGAAAGGAAAATGAAGAAGAAAGTAAAAGGAAATTTTCATTAAAAACCCATTTTTTCCGCTTCTGTTATTCTTCCTCCTTACATTTCCTTTGACATCCAAACGACAGAAAGAAAAATGTTCCCTGTTTTGTTTTTATTCTTTTTTCCCCATTTTTCCTTCTGGTTTGGCTTTCTTTAAAATTTTGCAGGATCTTAACCGATAGAGAACCCATTTGCAATACATACAAACCTGATAAGACACCTTGCACAGAATCAAGTGCTATGGAGATTGCAAGGAAGGGTGTCATGGAGGCAAATTCCCTTCTTATTGAAGGGCTGTTACTGAAGAAGCCTTCCCAAATATTATGACCAGAGAAAGAACTACTACTAGAGCAAGAAGGACAAAGAGCTTGAAAGTCATAGCCATTGCATTATTTGCTCGGTCTGGATTTCCTCCTCCCAACTCATTAGAAACCCTTGTGTTGTCAATAAGTGTAGTTTTTTTTTTCTTCAGTATTTAAAACAATTATGTATAATCATGGAACTAGAAATTAAAATGCAACACCAAGTCTATCTAACAACTGACCTTGCAGCAGCACTTAGGCCATAGGTGAGCATGTATGCAATAGTTTCTGTCTTCACACTAAATATATAAACCAGAAAATCTATCAATAAGCTTCCAAAAAGGTAGAAGCTTTGTAGAAAACCTTGCAGCAAGTAAAGCTTACCACATTGCAGTCAATAAAGTACTTATTTCTGAGTTAGGCATCAATCCTGCTAAGAACACCAGAATCTCGAAAGCCCAACTCCAAACTGCCAAAATTTAAGAAGTAGATAAGGACTAACACGGTTTAACCCCGTTCGGCCTAGCTTCTGCTTCAATCTCCAGGGTCAGAAGGGATTTTAAAATATTTTTTGGGTAAAATAATTGCGAGGCTAAAAGCAGTCGTGTTCAAAGAGCTGCAAAAACTGATTTTTCAGCTTCTAATTTTCCCCATAATCTTTTTTTTGGTGCTTGACCTAGCTTATGTTTCTTGGAAGCTAAAATACTTATTGAAAGCTAGGCCAAAATGGTATTTAAAATATTATAATGGTGTGTTGAATTCTTTTAGATACTTCTATAGCTCATTACTGATCAAAATGCGAGAGTAAAGCTGTTGAGTACATATGAGATTAATTATCAAAAGAGTGTCTAAGAACCTGAACTTGTGTCAGAATAGTTGTTTTACTCACAAAACAGTTTTTAGCACCATAATTGTTTTGACGAGAACTAAAACAAAAACCGTTTTAGAAGCTAAGATCTATGTACTCGAACTCATAAGTCACATTTCTTTAGTTAAACTTTTTGTATTTCTAAATTGCAATTTTGGATTAGGGGTAGTTCTCTCTATTGTTGTGGAACAGATATACGAACAACTACTTTAAGGATGCTTACCATACCGTTGCTGCAGATGGCAATGCTAGCTTCAAGTTTGTGAGGACATAAGAGAATGAGTCCAATGCAAATCCTTCCCATGTATGCTCGAATTTCTTCGAGCAAATCACATACAAGGACAACAAAAAGAGTGAAATCCATAAGGAAATCGAAGCTGCCAAGGAAGCACCCTTGACACCAAGAGCTGTCCAATGAACCAAAGCATACACAACCCCTAAATGAATCCCTAAAGCACTAAGAACAGAATAAATGGCATAACAACAGACTGCGTCTGAAGAAACCTCAAGATGTTTTGCAGGAACCTGCAAATAAACCCGGTATGAGATACTTCATGTAGTAGAGAGCAGCAGTTTTTCGAAATGTTAGGATCTTGATGAAGAAAGAGTATGGGTTCTGTGTAGAACCAGAAGATGGATATGACAATGGAGAAGAAGAATGATATAACGCAAGATGCTTGCAGATAGATTCCTAACATTCTGTACAATTTTGCACCAAACCCTTGTCCACAGAGTTTCAAGTTCTCCACTTAACCCTGTCTAAAACAAAAACAGAGAAAACAGAGAGTTTCAACTAGGGAACAACTAGGCCTGGAAAATAAAACATGACAATATATATATATATATATATATATATATATATATATATATATATATATATATATATATATAAAACTTAAGCATCCACAGCCTAATACAATTAAGAAAGAAAACAGATATTGAGTTCTCATTACCATTTCATTAGAATTCCTGCTTCTGAGAGCAAAAATTGCTTTGAATTCTGCATAAAATACATATAAATTTCTCCAAAAAGACATGAAACAGAACAAGAAAAAGGAAAAGGAATGAGTACCATTGCAGAAAATTCTTCGATTTCCCTTAATTTTTTTTTAAAAAAAAAAAATGCCTTCCAAATTCAAAATTTTCCTGAAAACTAGAGATTTTTCTACAACTGAACAGACCCTAAGTTTCTTCTTCCTTAAAGTATTGCTCTTAAAGAGCATCTCCAAAAATTGAAATTAATAAATAATAGACACTAAAATGAGGCTGAGAGGAACTGAGCATTATAGAAAATTAAAGAGTACTAACCATGAAAGCAAAGCCAGTGACAGTAGCCCAAGAATTGGCAAGGGTGCCATCAGCAAGCTCAAGCTGACCAAGGTGGCCTGCAAGCATAACAGACACCAAAGTAGTGCAATATTAACAAACATTTTTTAGTATGAACTATCTTTGGTAAGGAAAATAAAACTTGGTTCCTGGCCTCTTCTACATCCACTACTTTCTTCCACCAACTTCTCCTACAGAATTCTTCTCCATGAACATCTTCCTCTAACAAGGGATCAGTAGTATTTCTGTCAAAACTTGTATTTGGTAACATCTTTCTCTGTACCCTTTTCTTCTCCTTCTTCTATGCTCCTTATAGTACAACTCTTGTTGTTTGTTACTCACTCTTTTTTTTAATTAGTATTGTTTGTTACTTACTTAAGTGTTCAAGGATTAAGGACAAACATATTGAAGTAAAAGAAAAAAAAAATTATTTAATACACAAGGAAGAAACAAGAAGGTGCATGAGAGAAAACATAATAGATATAAATTGATAGCTTGTCTGCATAATTTTGGCATGACTTTAAGTTTTTATTTTGCACCAATAGTATATTATATGTACTCCAATTAGCACTGATTAAACATGTTTCTTTTTCTTTTTCAAGTATTTTTCTTTTGTAGCAAATTAAAGGAATTGTATATCCCCCACATATTAAATGGTTGGTTGGTGTGCTTTTAAATTTGTGACATGCATCGATATAAATTTGCAAGAATTAGTGAGTGAAAGAAACTGCCATGTTGACATTTTTTGAGTTTTTGTTTAGTAGTAGTTGGCATTACACTATGTTTGTTAAGAATAAAGCAACGGAAAATAAAGAGACACAAAAAATTTGCATGGTTCGGAATTAAAACTCTTACATTCATGGGCGATAGTGAAAGATTTTACTATAATCAAAATTGGAGTACAAATCAAGAGAGATAAAACTTCCTAAACCCATATCCCCAATACACCTAAATCTAGGCTATCACAAATTTAATTAGGAAAATACAATAGCTTAAAAGAAAAGAAGTTTCAACCATTCAAAGGAATATGTTTGTTGTACAACCTTTCCTCTGATGTCCTGTAGTAGTTTTCTTTATGTTTCTCTGTTGTGTCTTTCCCTATGTTGTTGAAAGAAAAGAAATAGGAACATATATATACATATATAGGCAAGGTCAAAGAGAATTCTTCTTCTATTTAATTTTGTATTCCTTGTCCTTCTAGCACCAAAACAACCATCCTTTTTAATTCTTGCTTTTCCTACTACAATTTGTACTCATGCATGATGATGTGGCAATTAAATGAAGAATGGGCCCGTTTTTACTCCAAAATTACAAGCCACAAATTAACAAATCTCCACCTTGGCTTGAATTTTCACAAATAACAAAATACTCTTCACCATCTCCACAAATGCCCCACCAGGCATAATTCAAATGATGTAAGTAACATCAATCAAGTCCAAGCAATGCTCGAACTTGGACACTGGAAGTGGTTTAGTCAGCATGTCTGATGGATTACTTGATGCCCCAATTTTCTTCCCAACAACTTCACCACTATCAACTATGTCTCGAACAAAGTGGTAATGAACATCAATATACATTGTTCTCTTATGGAACATCTAATCCTTAGTAAAGTGAATGACACTTTTACTATCACAGTGAATAACAATAGCATCATGAACCCAACACAATTCACTAAACAACCCTTTCAACCAAATGACTTCCTTGATAGCCTATGTTATAGCTATATACTCCACCTATGTAGTCGATAGATCAACAATTGGTTGTAGAGTAGCCTTCCAACTAACAACACATCTACCAAGAGTAAATACATAACCTGTAGTAAATCTTCTTTTGTCAAGATCACTTGCAAAAGCTGAATCAACATAACCAACAACATTGCTCTTGTGGCTTCCAAACTTCAAACATACGTCTGAAGTACCTCTAAGATACTGAAGTATCCACTTAACAACTTTTCAATGTTCTTTCCCAGGATTACCCATATACCTGCTAACCACACTGACAACTTGTGCAATATTTGGACGGGTGCAAACCATGGTATATATGTGTAACGACCCATCCCAGGTTGACCACCCCCGAGACGATATTGTCACATTTTGAAAATCCCAGCACGATACATATATGCAACAAGAAAAATAGCACCAATAGAAATTTTTACATCAATCCTTAACCCTCAACAGGGGAGATACATCATTCTGATCTTTACTTAAACATTATATACAACGTAATATGCATGAATATTTACAAATAAATTTTTATTTTGTTTTCTCATTAGTCTGAGGATGTGGACACGTACAAGGCTTACAAAAAATGATTTCGTCTGAACCTCAACTCACCAAACCATCTGTCCTGCCTGCTACCTGAAATCATTATACAATGAGGGATAAGCTTCACAAGCTCAGTGAATTAAATTTACTAGAAGTATTCAATTTGTATAAATAGTCTTTTAATATTTAATCATTTATATCTCATATAACTTGATAATAGCATTATACTATTACTACACATATCCTAAGTCCCATTCTCTATCAATATATTCTTCTATTATATTTGTTCACTTTAAGACCATCAATTATCTCATAATTACGTCATTATAAGGTTCACAACATATAGTCTACCATTTAGATAGTTCTTATCATATCATACTTCCATTTTTTCTCTCACTATAAATGTCTTTCTGTGAGACTCATTCATCTATAAATAAATTTACAATAACAAACAATACTTCAACATTTCAGTAATACAATCAATATTTAAAACAAATGCAATGCATGAATTATTATTAGGGAATGTCTTCCTACATGTCGACATGTTTTTATCTTAGACTGGTTGCCTTCTTGGTTCTTTTATTTCATTTAGATCCCCCTTCTCGGTTATTTTATTTCCAGCATATACCGACTGTCACGATTTTTCATTTAGACCTGCCCCTCCCCGATTCTTTTATTTCATGCATATGCATATGAACAATGATATGAAATATATATATGAACAATAATATAAAAACAAGCATGCATTCATACATTTAATTTAGATATCCTACATTTTCTCAAATTACTATTTGATCAATTTCACTAATTTCTTCTCCTCATGTATCACATCAAATCATCAGCCATAGCTCATCAAGAATTTCTCTTATCGCCTTTATTATTAAATCGACTCATTATTCCAATAATATTATTTCTCATAAAATAATTCTCTACACATCCACTATTCCTATCATACCTATCAACCAACTTTCATCTATCACGAAATCATAAGTTAATGATTTATTCTAATATTATCACTATATATTTCATATTTATCTTGATTACTTAAAGTAAATCTAACACACCACGTAGTACTTAAAGCTACCCATAGATCACCTCCTTGCATTTCTTGCTCCTCTTAGCAATTTTCTCCGGTTGCTGATCATCAACACCTGACATAATATTTATATTAAAATTTTAATTTATTATTTAATTCTTTCATAATTCATACCCTTTGAAAATTCTCACTTTGAATTCTGGGAAATTTCATGTAAGCTAAATTTAAAAAATAAACTTCACATTATTACCTTTTGTTTTTCTTAGAGCTTTCCGTGATTCTCTATAAAATTCTCCTGTAAACCCCTTCAAAATTGTGCTCTTTCAACATTTCTTTCGGTCCCCAAGTGTTTAAAGAAAGAGAGTAATTTGTATTAAAGAAGGGAGAAAACCAAACAAGATTTGGTAAAGCTAATAAAACAAAATTAAAAATTTCATTTTATACCGACTCTCCCTGTCACCACCTTCTTGTTATCCATTTACGTGTTAAACATGCATAATTTGCATGTTTTGGAAGTCACACTTGGACATCCAAGCGTTTCGTATATATATATATATATATATATATGTTCACACACACACACATTTAAAATTACAATTCTACCATTAGCCTATTAAATTTACTGTTCTACCATTCATTATTTACAATTTTGTCATTATTTAATTATAGTTCTGCCACCGATCCTTAACTCTTTAATTTTTACAGTTTTGCCATTCCTTATTTACAGTTTTACTACCGCTTCTTAGCCCTTTATTTTATTTTTATCTTTTCTTCCATCAAAATTTATTTATTTTTTAAATTATAAAATATTCAAAAACTTATATTTTCTTCTAACAAATTTTCTAATTAATTTTCTTCAACCTCATTCTACATTTTTCTTCAAAATTCTTTCATTTCAACTTGAAATTTCAAAAATTTTAGTACTTTCTTCTTAAAAAAAAATCTCTGTTTTTCAATAAAATTATCAATGTCGTATTTCAAATTAGCGATAAATATTTCAGATCCATATAATTTAATTTAATATAATATCTATCAAATTACTTTTTTATCCTTACTTTAGGAATATTGGTATTACAACATGATACTACCAATTGCACTAGAATAGGGAACACATGACATATACTCTTTGTCTTCATCTGTTGTGGAGACAAAGCAGCTAAAAGTCTGAAATGAGCAACAAGAGGAGTACTAATGGGTTTGGCATTCCAAAACTTTCTCAATGTACTAATCTTGTGTCAAATATAACAAACCCGTACCTCTATCTCTTTTGATGTCTATACCAAGAATCTTCTTAGCTGAAGTCATATCAAATTCATTGTTGAGCAGTGCTTTCAGGCTAGCAAACTTAGATTTACTCTTACAAGCAATGAGCATATCATCCACATACAACAATAAATAAATGAATGATCCATCAAAAAGCTTTTTGAGATATACACAATTGTTGGACTTGCTTCTCGAATACCCATTACTCACCATGAAGGAGTCAAACCACTTGTACCACTGACGAGTAGGCTGTTTCAAACCATTTAGGGATTTATTTAACAAACAAACATGGTCTTCTTTGCCATCAATAATAAAACCCTCAGGCTGATGCATATAGATTTTCTCTTCAAGCTCATCATGTAAAAATATGGTTTTAACATCGAGCTGTTCTAATTCCAAATTTTGCATAGCAACCAATGATAGGAGAACACATATGGAACTATGCTTCACAACCGGAGCAAACACATCATTAAAATCAACTTCGGCAACCTGACTGTATCCCTTAGCAACCAAACATGTTTTATGCCTTGCATTTTCAATCCCTGTGATGCCTTCATTTTTCTTGAATATCTATTTGTAATCAAGTATCCTTTTACCTATTTGTGGCTTTACCAATTTTCAAGTCCGATTCTTTTCAAGAGACTCCATCTCTTCATGCATGGTTACTAGCCATTTTGAAGAATCTACGAAAGCAATGACTTCTGTATATGTAGAAGGTTCACCTACATCACTGGTTTCTTGTGCAACTGAAAAATCATAGGCGATAACATCATTATTACTAGACAAACCAATATTATTATACCTCAATGGTAGTCTAGTCTCTCTTCTTGTTCTATGTTTGGAAATACTGTAAAGTTCATCCTGAATCTGTTGAGTCTGTTCTTTACCCAAATTCTCACTTTGTTCAGAAAAAGCTATGTGAAAATGTTTTGCATAGGATCTGAATAAGATCTTCCCAGCTCCAACTGTTGTGTGCTACTTTAACCCTATTCAAAATCACAAGCAACCGACTCCTCTTTCTTCGGGTTAAGCATAGCAGATTCATTAAAGTAACATCACGATGAATGAGAAATTTAAGTGAATTAGGATGAGGATACCATAATCTATATCCTTTCATACCATCAACATAACCAAGAAAAATTTACTTTTTAGCTTTAGGCTCTAATTTTCCATCATTAGCATATGCATATGCAGGACATCCAATTTTTTTTACCATAAAATAAACAGGAAGGTTACCAAACCATACCTCATATGGGTTTTTAAACTCTATAGTTGTAGTAGAAGATCGATTTACCAAATAACAAGCAATAAATGCTGCCTTTGCCCAAAATTCCTTAGTTAAACCAGCATTTGAGAGCATACATCGAGCTCTCTCCAAAAGAGTTATGTTCATTCTCTCAACAACCCCATTTTGTTGTGGTGTACCACTGACTGTATTGTGTCTAACAATACCTTTACCTCTGTAATAGTCATCAAACTCATTCGAACAAAATTTTGAATCATCATCTGTCATTAACCTTTTAATTTGCTTCTGTGAGTGCTTTTCAATCATGGTTCTCAATTGTTTAAAACGTCTAAATGTCTCATCTTTGGTCTTCAACATATACACCCAATTTTTTCTTGAGTAGTCATCAATGAAAGTAAGCATATACCTGGCACCACTCTTCGATGGAACACGTGAGGGTCCCCAAAGATCAGAGTGAATATAAATCCACAATACCCTTGGTTCTGTGAATCACTATACTGAAGCTAACTCTCTTCTGTCTGCAAAAAACATAATGCTCATAGAATTTCATTTTACCTGTTTTTAGTCCACAAAGCAAACATTTTTTCTTAATAAAGTTAGTCCATTTTCACTCATGTGACCCAATCTCATATGCCACAATTTTGTAACCTCATAATCTGATATAGTAGAAGCAGCTACTAAACCAGTAACGATAGTACCCTACAAAACATACAAATTTGGCGATGTAATCTTTGCTTTCATAATAACCACAACACTTCTACTAACTTTCATAACTCCACCTTCAGATGAATACTTGTACCATTTGACATCAAGAATACTTAGAGAAATAAAATTTTCTTGAAGGTATGAATATGTCTAACTCCTGTCAAGGTCTTTATCATACCGTCGTGCATTCTTATCTGGATAGTTTCTATACCAGTAATTTTCTGAGCTGCGTCATCACCCAACAATACAACTCCATCAGAAGGCTTATATTTGAAAACCAGTCTTTATTTTGGCAAATATGGTAGGAAGAAACTAAATCCATAATCTAATAAAAAATAAAGAACTCATTACCATTGGGAGCAATGACACGATCATTGTCATTGGAGTCTTCTTCAATAACTTTAGATTCAGGTTGTTTCTCTTTCCGATCTTTATCCCGATTCTAACCTCGATTTTGACTTTGGTTCTGATTGTTTTCTTCTCGAATTTTCTTTTTAAAATTTCAACACTTAAATTTTTAATGTTAATTTTTCTTATAGTAATGACATGTCACATTCTTATTTATGCACTTAGATCGGACTTTCTGACTACTATTACTTGAACCTTTTTTCTCTAGATCTGCCTCTAGAACTTCTAGTTACTAGAGCATCACCTTAGCTCTGTTTCTCATAACTATTCCTATACATATGTTGCTCAAGAAATTCTTTAGAAAATGGAGAAGTTTTAACATCATCTAAAGAAATTGTATCTCTACCAAACAGAAAAATTTCCTTGAAATGTGTAAACGATGGTGTTAGGGAACACAACAATAGCAGGGTTTGATCCTCATCATCTAATTTAACTTCCACTAAATTCATATCAGTTATAATAGAATTAAATTCATCAACATGAGATTTCATTGATGTATTGTCAACCTGTATTTGATTTTAATAATGACAAAAAACTACTCTAATTGCACTAACAGTTTTATATAAGTGTTTAAGCGATAAAAAGTATTCAGTATGAAAACACAATGTAAGAATTCAACACAATTCAGACACCAAAACAAGACAGAAGATCTAGAATAGGCATTAAGGTAATTGAAACAATTGTAAATCTCTATGTATAATTACATAGCTTGATCTCTGGCTCAATTTACAAAAGATTTTAAGAAAATTAAAAATATAAAAATTTCTAAGTCAAAAACTGTTTTTGAAAAGGTAAAATGGGTTAAAAGGCAACCCAATCGACTGGATCAATATACCAGTTGACTAGGATATAGGACAGAAAGTTCCCAGTCGACGGGTGTTAAGGACCAAGTCGACTGGGCCTATGACCCAGTCAATTGGTACTTTCTCTTAGCCTAAAAAGTAAAAATTCATCATTTGACCCAATCGACCGGTACAAGGACCTAGTCAGCTGGTAATTCAAAAATCTGACCTTGAAACGCGGGATTTGAGCATTTAATGCCTTAAACCTACCAAGTCAGTGTGAAACGACCATATTGATTCAAGGCTATATAAACCCACTTAATGAGCATTTAAAACCATAAAAGAATACATTGAATTCACAAGATAGCTCATTAATCTTTGAAAAATTTATTGTTGAGCCATTCATCAAGCTTATTCTTGAAAGAGAGATATTGTTCATTTGTAAAAGCACTTATTGCTATCTCTCTACCATTTACTTTACGGTGAATTTCATTTATTATAAAGGGAAAGAATTGGTGTAACTCTTAGAGCGTTTAGGATTAAACACTTCATTGTAGCTTTCGTGAGGAAAAGATTAGTTGCAAGGTTTGTGCAACACCCGTGAAGTTGTACGACTAAAATTTTAGTGGATTACTTCAAGGAGGTTCCTTGAAGAGAGTGGACGTAGGGTCAAAAGGAATCCGATATTACCGAACCACTATAAAGAGAGTTTGCATTTTCTCTTCCTTAAACTCTTTTACTTTCAAGCATATTATTTGTTTTTATGCTTTGTGCATTTAACTGTTTAAAAAATTCCAAAGTAATTAGCAAGAGTTTTTAAAAACCCAATTCACCCCCTCTTGGGTTTGAACCGCGGTTTACAATTGGTATGAAAGCTTCGTACACAATTTCAGGTTTAAAATCCTTGAGTTGATCCAATGGCATCAAATAGCTATATCAAAGGTCATTCCTACACTAGGCCTCCTTTGTTCAATGGCTCCAATTATAACTACTGGACAAATAGAATGAAAATCTTTGTCGAAGGACAAGATTACAATCTATGGAGATTCATTGAGGAAAGACCTAGAATTCCTACAAAAGAAATAACTATTGGAGAAATCAATTATACAATGTCTAAACTCAAAACTGAGTTCAATGAAGAGGATTGTAGAATGATGTCTCTAAATAGTAGAGCCATTAGTATTTTACATTGTGCTTTAGATATTTCTGAGTATAATAAAGTTTTTGCATGTGTCTTGGCTAAGAAGATTTGGGACAAACTACAAGTCACATATGAGGGCACTAGCGAAGTTAAAAAATAAAAAAATCTATGTGCTAGTGTCCGAGTATGAATCTTTCAAAATGTCTCATAACGAAACAATTTCTCAAATGCATTCACGTTTCACCACTATTGTTAACAGCTTAAAGCTTCTTGGTAGGAACATTGAGGAGTTTGAACTAACAAGAAAGATCTTAAGGTCTTTGCCATACACTTTGAAAGCAAAGAAGACGGCCATCACGGAAGCCAAAAATCTCGACAAACTTGATGTCGAAACACTTTTCGGATCACTATTGACATACGAGATTGAGGAAATGAATCCCGTTGTCAATTATGATGAGAAGACGAAAAAGATGATTGCTCTCAAGGCCTCTACAAGAAACAAAGAGGAAGAAAAAGAAGAGGAGAATGAGAGCAACGAAGAAGATGGTGAGATGGTCGTAATCACCGAAAGGTTTCACAAGTTCTTGAAAAAGAGCAAGAAACCGCACACAAGGGATTCTACTCCAAAAAGGGAACCTCTTGTGTGTTACTGTTACAAGAAGCCCGGTCACATCAAGGCCGATTGTAAAACAACAAGCAAACCATATAAGAGCTTCAAAAAGAAAGCTATGATTGCAACTATATGGAGTGATGACGAAGAAGAAGAAAATTCAGACAATGAAGTTGGATATGAGGAGATTGCTAACCTATGCTTAATGGCAATCAACGATGAAAATGAGGTATCAACTTCTTCCCTTTCTAATAATAACATTTTTAGTAGTAATGAAGAGTTAATTGAAGTTATAAATGAGATGCATGAAGAATTGAAGAAATTAGATTCTAGAAATATGGCTCTCAAGAAGGAAGTTTCATCTCTATCTAAAGAGATGGAGGGCTTAAAGGAAGAAAAAGAAATTCTATCTTCCATGCTTTATAACTTTTCACAAGATTTTCTAAAAAAAGAAAATGATATTTTAAAGAAGAAAATAATGGATTTGAGTATCACATATCTAGACTTATTCTTGGAAACAAAAAGCTAGATGAAGTGTTATCTAGCTAAAGGTTAAATAGAGGAAAATCCAACTAGGGTTATTCTCCATTGGGAAAGCAAAAGTTAAAAGAGACTTTGTTCATGAAAACAATATGTTTGAATGAAGCCTCCACTTCCAAGACCTCTAGCAAGATTAAAAGTACTCCTTCAATATATGCTAGTAGGTCTAAGAATGCAAATCTAAATTCTAATGCACATACTAGACCCAAGGATCCTAGAAATACTCATGCATATATGTATGCTCACTCAAGAAATGCAAATGCTAGGAATGATCATTCAAGAAATGCATGTACTAAAAATGCACATCCTAGGAGCTACCATCATACATTTCCTAGTAATAACATGCATGTTCATAACTTTAATCATAGAAACATGTATCCTATGAATGCTTATCAAAGGAACTATAGACATGCACTAGCACGCCAAAAAACAGACGTGTAAATTAATTCCTTGCTCTAAAAATTATCATATGAAATATAGTGGAAAACAAAGGTCATTTCCCATAGAGGATTGTAAATTAATTCAATTAAACACTTAATTGTTAAAAGAAAAAATATAAATAATTTCTAAACTAAATTAAATTCAAAACAACCTAATAAACTAATTGGGGTTTTTTTAAATGATTAACTAAAAATTATGAATAATGAAAGACAACTAAAATATGATTCAAAATTGAATAAACTTTGTAACAATAATGAGAAAGCTAGTCAAACGATCATTCTCCACCACTAGACATGAACTGATGAATCAATATCAGAGTTATCCCTAAATTCCAAATAAAATTACCAACCATAGATAATAATAAGTTCTATTACCCCAATCTTTCTTTAGTTTGTTGCTAAGTAAAACAAGCTCTTTACTTAATCTCTATCTATTAAATAACCCAGAATAAGCTTCCTAAATTTAATTTAATAGAAACATTAGGTTTAAAAAGATAGGTTGGTCCAAGAAACAAACGCATAAGCTCGGTTCATTTATCTTGAGTTATGTTCCATATAATAATCACACGAAAATATCCCATCATCAGTGATTACTAATTGCAACCATTGATTAGAAATTCAAGACAATTACAGATCAAGATTCCTAACCTAGCAATAGATAATTACCCTATTTAATTTGGTTGGCCACCCCGAATAAAATAAAATAAAATAATAATCATAAACAATTCTTATGGAAGAACATAAAATTTTTTATTAGAAATATGGATAATAATCTCTGAATATTCAATCACAAAATCATGTCTAGGGCTTTAAAATCACTCTTAACCAAAAATAAAATTAGCTAGACATAATCCTAAAATAAAAAGCAAAATAAATATTTAAAGACATTAAAGATGGGAAGAATGAAGAACGAAAGCAAATAATAGTAATCTTGAAGAGTCTTCTATGCAGATGAATCTTCTCGATCACTAATAGCAACTACATTCTTCCTAATTTTCTCTTCTCTTTTTTTTCTTTGTTTAGGAAAAATCTGTTCTTCTTACAAGGCAAGGGAAGTTGGCCTTATATAGGCAAACTCAATATTCATTTTTTTTATATTTTATTCTCCAACTATGTGGGCCGTGGCCCAAGAAAAGTATGTCATGGCCCGTCTCAGTAGACATCCCTAGCCAAACTCCTGGGAACAGACGGCTGCAGCATGAAAAACCCATGCTGTAGCACGTGTCCTTGTTCGAATTCAGCTATTTTTCTTTGATAAAACTACGTCATCTCTCTCATTCTGACTCCGATTTTTGAACCATTTGATCCTAGACGTTCCGAATCTATTTGCCAATATTATTTTTTCATCTAAATATTATTTTTAAGCATTTGTAACATGAAAATACACCAAAAATACTTGAAAACTGAGGTTTAAAACCAAGAGGAGGTGAATTCGGTTTTAAAACTTTTTCTAATTTACTTGCAAGTTTTTAAACATTTAAATACACAAAGAATGAAATCAAATAATATGCTTGAAAGTAAAGGAGTTTAAGGAAGAGAATATGCAAAATCTGTTTATAGTGGTTCAACAATATTAGAATTTCTCCGACCCTACGTCCACTCTCTTCAAGTAACCTCCTTGAAGCAATCCACTGAAACCTTAGTCGTGAAACTTAACGGGTGTTGCACAAACTTTACAACTAATCTCTTCCTCACAGAAGCTAATCTCTTCCTCACGAAAGTCACTCTCTTCCTCACAGAAGTTACAATGAAGTGTTTAATCCTAAACATTCTAAGAGTTATTACAACTCTTTCCCTTTACAATAAATGACGTTTGCTGTAAAGAAAATAGAAGAAAGATAGAAATAAGTGCTTTTACAAATGAATAATATATCTCTTTCAAGAACAAGCTTGAAGAATGGCTCAACAATAAATTTTTCAAAGCATTTGAGAATTAATGAGCAATCTTGTGAATTGAATATGTTCTCTTGTTATTTAAATTCTTATTGAAGTGGGTTTATATAGCCTTGAATCAATATGATTGTTTGACACTAACTTGGTAGGTTTGGTGCATTAAATTCTCAAGTCTTGCGTCTCAAACGGTCATACTTTCGAATTACTAGTCGACTAGGTCAAGTGATAAACTTTACTTTTTAGGCTATGGAAGAGTACCAGTCGACTGGGTCCTAAGCACCAATCGACTGGGAACTTTTTGTCCCAGTTTCCAATCGATTGGATCCTTAACACTAGTCAACTAGAAACCTTCTGTCCCATATCCCAGTCGACTGGTATATGGAGCAAGTCGACTGGGTTGTCCTTCAACCTAGTTTTTCATATTTCAAAACTGTTTTTGTCTTAGAAACTTTTGTATGGCTAGTTTTGCCAAAGTTTTTTTTATAAATTGAGCCATAGATCAAGCTATGTAATTGAACATGAAAGATTTGCAATTGTTTCAATTACCTTAATGCCTATTCTAGATCTTATGTCTTGTCTTGGTGTTTGAATAGAGTTGAGTTCTTGCATCTTATTTCTATGTTGAATGCTTTTGCCGCTTAAACACTTAGATAAAACTGTTAGTGCAATTAGAGTAGTGTTTTGTTATTATTAAAACCAAATATGGGTCAACAATCTCCCCCTATTTTATGATGACAAAACTAATGAGAGAAAAACAGTTTTAAAAATTAAGTGTTGGGTTTTTAGAAAACATTAGGCAGAGTTTCCTCTGTTTTTCGGATAAAACCAACCTGTTTAGCATTCAAATGCAGTTTATATATAGTTATATCAACCTAACCAATCAATGCAAGACAATATTACATTCATCAATGTGTTTGGAGCAATGCTCCCCCTAAATATATGTTCTATATACATTGTATTGATTTTTATTTTTTTATCCCCTGTTTTGACAACAGTAGAAAAGGGGGTGCAAGCTCGAATAATAAGCAAAACAAGCACTACAACCATGAAGATAAGGAAAAAAACAAACTTGTTTATGAAAACTAGGCATGATTTAGAATTAGGAGGACTTCCTGGGAAGAATCAGAAGTTTCCTAATCTAGCATAAGCAATTACATCATATAGGGAAACATCAAGTGCTTAATTGAAGAAATCATTTAGCTTATAAGTAAAACATATATATGAGCAAAAAGTTAAATAATTGAAAAAGTAAGCATCTATGTATAATCATCCATACATTATAAGCTTTACATAAGCTGTATCAATGAGTACAAACATATGAATGTATGTGAAGAAAAAAATGTTCATGCTAAGTATCCATGGAGCTATAAATGTACATAACAGTAATATAAAGCAGAAAAAACTCAGTGAGCGGGGGAATCAGAGTTGCCTCGAAGAAAATCCTGAAGCTTAGCCAGAGAACCCTCTGTGTGCTCCCAGTGCAACTCGAAATCGTCTCGAAGTGTGCAAAAGTTACGATACATGTGATCGATAGAAGAGCTTAAGCTCTAGAACCCGAACTACATGTACAGCTGAAGGCTCGTCATAGCTTGAAGTAAGTCATCGTATTTAGCCTTACCAGCACCATAGCCACCATGTTGTGGACTAAGTGCTCGTTCATCAGTATCCATCGCTATAGGAGGAGCTGCATCATCATGAACCTCATCATCCTCCTCGCTGGTGTCATCCTCAGCACCAATCCGTATGTTTCTCCCTGCCTTGGAATAGATCATACCCTTTCAGATCATGCACCTCATCTTCTTCAAAGAAGAGACATTGATGATGTCCTTCAGGTTGATGTCTTGAGCCTCAGAGGTGGGTAAGGGGACTCAGAAATGCTGTAAGATTAGGGTGATACGCATCCTGTGGGGAAGGCACCCGGAGTCATTCACTTCGCTTTTGAGCATGTTGGCGAGTAGTAGGGGGTAGATATTGAAATGACGTCCTATTTTGAGACATCAGATTAATACCACATTTATCTTCAAGAGATAGCCTCGACTATCGAGTCATGGGTGGATGGTCCAACTCACGATAAGGTTGAACAACTTTGAGTCGAGGGGCATGTCTCTACATTGGTGAAATGTAGTAGGCCTAAAGATGTAGTTTGGGCCACCCCTAACTATCTGACATGCCTCCTCGTAATCAAAGTTGTTTGGCCATCCATCCAGACTCTATTGGATCCATCCTACAGGGATCTTTAGAATATTGACCAGAAGGTTAGTGTTCACTTCGAATTCTACACCCATCACACTGGTTTTGAACCGAAGAGCCAATGGACTCGGTTTTATCAGGTCGGCATAGAACTAGTGATGAGGCGTGGATAGAATTTTTTGTGGATATTTACTAAGGGTGTGAGGTTAATAGCCTCAGAAGCAGGGTTGATGTCAAAATTTGCATGACGGATAGAATCAAAATCAACAAATCTACTTGTCATGATCTTTTTGTTACGGATGACAGAATTATACATGCTCTTGGTGGCGGGGCTCCACAAAAGTGAGTCATTGAGCTCATACCTCACCTTATTGCTTGAAGAACCAGCTAGTCCCTTTCTTTTGGTATCCGGCTCAGAGGACTTCTTGGACCAGGGTCTTGTAGGCGCGTGACGGTGGTTTTAATCTGGATTCTCTCAAACATTGTGAAAATTTCGTTTTAAAGAGATATTTTAGGGAATAAAGGATTTTCGACCGTTAAAAGTTGAAATGGAGGTGATATGGAATGAAATTAAGGGTTCTATGGAGTAGTTTTGAGAGATTTAGGACTAAAATCACAAATTTTCTAGAGAAAGAAAGCTTTGGGGATTTAAAAAATGTGTAAAAACTGAAAAAACTAAAGAGACTATTTATAGAATCACGATACTAGTCGACGGGGTTAGGGCACCAGTCGACTGGGTCCTTCATAGTTTTGGTAATTTTTGATATACCAGTCGACTGGGTCGGGACACCAGTCGACTGGGTAAACTGGCAGAGACAAACCAGTCGACCGGGTAGGTTACCAAAATTTCAAATTTTGGCTCCAAACAATGTCTTGTGGTACCAGTCAACTAGATACTTTATACTAGTTAACTGGTAAAATGGGCAGTGCGATACCAGTCGACTAGGGTGAACAAACTAGTCGACTAAGTCCTCTAGAAAACTTAAAATTTGAGCTCTAACTTGAGATTTTAGCACATAAATGTTTATCATGCAATCTTGGGTGAGAGATGTCAAATATACATATGATGAATGTTGATGCAATGAAACATACATTTTATCATAGTCTATCAGGCCCATCAATAGTCTAATTTTGCAAAAGTTATCATCACTTAAGGGTTTTGTAAGAATATCAACTATTTAATCTTCTGAATGAATGAATTCTAGTATAATATCACCCTTTTAAGCATGGTCTCTTATGAAGTGATGTCTAATTTCTATATGTTTGGTTCTAGAGTGCTGAATAGGGTTTTTGGTTAAGTTGATAGCGTCAGTGTTGCCACAATGAATTGGTATATCTTTAAAGTTCATGCTATAGTCTTCTCACTGTTGTTTCATCTACAACACTTGTGCACAACAACTTCCGTTACTACATATTCCACTTCGGCGGTTGATGGCGCAACCAAATTTTGTTTATTGGAAAACCAAGAGGTTAGCATTGCACCTAAGAATTAATTCCACTAGTAGTCTATAACCTACAAAATCAGCATATGAATATCCTACAAGCTCAAAAGTTGATTTTCTTTAATACTATAATACTAGGTTTTGAGTTCCTTGTAGATATCTAATGATTCTTTTTACTGTAATGACATGTGATTCCTTAGGATTAGCTTGAAATATAGCACACATATATACACTGAACATTATATCACGTCTACTTGCAGTTAAATAAAGTAAAGTTCCTATCACACTTCTATAAGTTTTAGTATCTACACACTTACCTTCCTCATCTAGGTCAAGTTTTGTAGAGGTACTCATAGGAGTGCTAGTTGACTTTAAGCTTTCCATCCCGAATCTCTTTAATAAGTCATTGGTGTACTTTGATTGATTGATAAGGATGCATTCTTTCAATTATTTGATTTAAAGTCTAAGAAAGTAGGTAAACTCTCCGATCATGCTCATTTCAAATTCACCTTGCATGCACTTATCAAACTCTTGACACATTGATTCATTAGTAGCACCAAATATAATATTATCAACATATATTTGGACTAGTAATGTGTCATTTTGTGAGTTTTTGTGAAGAGGGTTGTGTCTATTTTTCTTCTTACAAAATCATTTTCAGACAAAAACTGATAGGTGCTTAAATATTCATATTTAAACCCCCTTATTTACATTTGTTAGGTCCTTAGTTATGTTAATTTAGTCCATTTTACTTCATTTGTGTGTTTCACATGTTTTTAAAGGGTCTTGGAGAAAAAGAAGCATTTTTGGCACCTAAAGGAAGAAACCTGAAAATCTTGGAGCAGCTTCTGGTCAAAGTGCGATCGATCGCACTATTTCATGCGATCGAGCGCACATGCGATCATGTGCACACAAGAAGAATCGAGCGCAGCACTTGCGATCGAGCGCAAGACGCATGCGATCGAGCGCACATGTACGGGCGTGAACAGTAAAATGGCATTACCAATTTTGGAAATAGAGTAGATTTTGCATTTTTGGAAGTTAGGGTTTAGGATTACTCAAGCCCTATAAATACACCTGTAAAACACACACAAAGAATCACTTCTTTTATCTTTTACTTTCGCTCGGAGTTGTAAGCTTTGGAGAGGATTGACAACCCGTCTCCACAGTATTCTTCGGGTTTTATAGTTTATGTTTAGTTTATATTATAATGTTTATCTTAGACAACATGTGTAACTAACTCTTTATAGGGCTCGATTGAAGCCCTATTTATGCTTTCCCATATATATATATTCATTGATTATCTTTGCAATAGGCATGATTATGATGCTTAACTTGATTAATGCCTGTGTTTATTTAAATTCCTCATATGTATATGTCTAATCAATATGTGCATGTGGTATGGACTTGTTAGTTAGATCAATTTGGATGACCGAGTCCTGGGTCTGACATTTGTAACAAAAGATATCCACATCGGATTCTTGGGTTAATCAACATAGGAAACCAGGAATAGATACCATGCCATAGGTCTCATGTGGTTGTCGATTTCCATAAATCTTATGCTTTCTTAAGGAACAACTGAGTAGATACCATGTTGAATCCTTTAAAAAAGAAAAGAGTTAGAGTAGATACCATGCCTAGCTCGTTGCTTAGGGAAATCAATAGCTTAAGGAGTAGATACCATGCCCTTAGGTTGACAACCATTAGGTATTCATAAGAAGGCTAGTGCATTGACCTATTACTCATTGGGAAAGTATGACTAGTGGTGGATATCCAAGCCCTATGTCTCATTATTATTAATTCACATTCAATAGTTATTTTAATATTCTTTTATTAAGAAACTGATTCTAAACCGAAATTTACCAATCCCTGTGGAGATGATCTTGCATTCGCACACTATACTACTGTTGACCTTGTGCACTTGCAAGTAAAACTGTACGGTTATTTACTTATTTATTTAGATAGATAAACGCACAATAAGTTTTTGGTGCCGTTGCCGGGGATTGCGCTAAATTTCCTTTTATAATTACTTTTGTTTAGTTTAATCATCATTATTTTTATTTTATTTTACTAAAAAATTTTAAGTTTCTGTTTATCATTTTTATTTTCATCAAACCCTAATCAAATTTCATTTCTATTTCAGGCACATCAAACCCTAATCGCACCTTCTGTGACACTTGCGATCGATCGCATCCTTCTGTGCGATCGAGTGCAATTAGGGCAGAAAGTTACCCGAGCAGCAGAGTTAAACTGCTGCACTGAAACTATTTTACCTGATTTATGCACGGACTTTGATCTCGACATCCCACATTCTTTCCCCTCGATCTTGAACTTGAGTGGACCATCCGACAAAGGCTTAAGAACAACTTCGAAGAGAATGAAGAAGAATTCGAGAATGAAGCACCAATGGCGGAGCAACTTGAAAACCAGCAACCACTTGCACGAGTACCAATGAAGTAGTCTTTCATCCAACGGAACCTTGATCAGCCATCATGTATCGCTTATCAACCTGAGGAAGAAGGCAACTATTACATATCTCCGCAAATATTAAGTGCCTTGACTCACTTTAGGGGTACACCTAATAAGGATCCGCACTTGTACCTTCAGGAGTTCTTCGATCTTTGCAAGTTCCGGCACATCCGAGGCCTAGACTAAAAAGGAATAAGGTTAATTCTGTTCTCCTTTTCCTTAAAAGATAATGCTAAATTATGGTATAATTCTTTGCCTGCAGTTTTTATCCACACTTGGAGGAGTTGGCCAGCAAATTCCTAAGGAAGTTTTTCCCAGCCCAAAAGACAAGGCATATGAGGAAGGAGATTCAGTCCTTGCAACAAAAGGATGGGGACCTTCTTCGAAGCGTGGGGACACTTCAACAAACTGCTACTCAAATGCCCACATCATAACTTGCCCCAAGATGAACTGGTACAAGCATTTTACGAAGGTTTGAGTGATATTAACAAAAGTATTGTTGATTTAGGTTGTGGAGGAGTGCTGATGGAGAAAAGCAACAAAGAAGCTATGGAGTTCTTCGAAACCCTAAGCGAACACACTTAGCAGTTCTCCTCCTGAGGTAGATATGTAACCAAGGGTAAAGGTGTGTATGAGGTAAATCTGAATGGAGGATCTTTTCCTCAAATAGCTACTGTGGAAAGGAAACTAGACTTATTGGTAAAAGCCATGGCTGCTCAAAATGCCTCATCTAGCCTACCAGCCACACCACTCCAGGTATATGCGATATGTTCCCAATTTGATCATAATACTGATACTTGTCCTTTATATTCATCTGCAGATCTGGAACAAGCTAATTACGTGGGACCTAACAACTATCCACCAAAGAACAACCCATATGCAAACACCTACAACCCTAGATGGCGGAATCACCCGAATTTCTCATGGAGTAACAATCAGAACGGTCAATTGCAGCACAAAAACTTCCAACCAACAGCCCAATCTATTCCCGAACCAAAGAAAAGCGACTTTGAGAGTCTTGTGAGGCAATTAGCAACTCAACAGCAACAATTGATGACCTCACAAAGTCAGTTCATGGAAGAAACAAGGAAATTTCAGACTGAAATGAGACAAACCACCGCGAAACATGATCAAGCAATCCAAGGATTAGAGGTACAAATTGGGCAATTGGCCAAGGAATTGAGCAGTAGAAAGCAAGGTGAGCTTCCCTCCCAATCAGTACCTAACCCAAGAGGACATCACCAATTGAATGCTGTGACAACTCTAAGAGGTCGAAAGATCATAGGCATCGATGAGCCTGCATGAGTATCTTTTGACAAAGCATCCACCTCTAAGGTAAGTGAGATGGAAAAGGTAAATACATCTCCACCATTTCCTCAAAGGTTGGTGAAACCTACGAAAGAGACTAAATTGATTGACATTTTTGACACCTTGAAAAAGGTAGAAATTAATATTTCTTTGTTAGATGCCATTAAACAAATTCCTGCATACGCTAAATTTCTAAAAGATTATTGCACTAACAAACGGAAGTTTCAGAAACATGAGACGGTAGCCTTAATCGAAGAGGTAAGTGCTGTGCTTTAAAGAAAATTACCACCTAAACTAAAAGATCCGGGTAGTTTCACCATTCCTTGTAGGCTAGGTGACCAGCTGTTCGAGCATGCATTATTGGATCTAGGAGCAAGTGCCAACTTGCTGCCATACAGTGTATACGAGACACTAGATTTGGGAGAGCTTCAACCAACCTTCATCACTTTGCAACTGGCTGATAGAAGCATCAAAAGACCGAGAGGTATCCTTGAAAATGTGTTGGTAAAAGTAGGTAAATTCATTATACCTGCTGATTTTATAGTATTAGATATAGAAGAATGTACTATGCCATTACCTCTCCCTATCATCCTAAGATGCTCCTTTATGATAATTGCTGACACTAATATTAGTGTAAAAAGGGGCATTGTCACTATGAAAGTAAATAATGAGGAGATAGAATTTAAAATATTTAATACATTCAAATCAACCAATGATGATAATGAATATTCTAATGTGAGCTTCATGCAAGGTATTGTTAAGAACGTTTCTCAGGTCCATCGAAACACTACTACATTAGAGACCTTCCCCAACCATGATGACACCAGATTGGATATTAGGCCAGAGGATGACGATATGATTAAAGATGTCAATAAAGCTGCACCAAGATTAGAGATGCAATAGTTGTCAAGGGCACTTAAACCACCTGATGTGGGCTATAAGTGCCCCATTCAACGGAAGTAACACTGTATCAAGAGAGCACTTGAGACATTTCACATTTGGCAATCATGTTTCTCAAGCGCCTCTACTGAGGTTAGTGGTACTGAGGCCACTAACGCACGGTAAGGTTATATTGTTCTTATTTTATCATTCCAGCCATGGTAAGTTTTGATATATATATATATATATATATATATATATATATATATATATATATATATGTATTTTTTTTTTTTAAATTTGTGTCCATGCACACTGCTTGCGATCGAGCGCATCATTTAGTGCGATCGAGTGCAAGAGTTCGATCGAGCGCAAGAGTGCGATCGAGCGAACTCCAAGCGCGATCGAGTGCACTCGTGGCAGACAGTCACGTGATGGACTTAAAACACTTCACTCTTCGCACTCTCCCCACATCTCACCCACACTTTCTGTTTTCATGCACTCACACTCTCCCTTTTGTAACACACCAATCTCAACTCTCAACACTTGCACTTCACCATGCTACCACCATCACCACCACCATACCACCATCACCTTACTATCACCGCCACGTCCTCTTCCCCATCGCACATTCATTCTATTTTTACATATACAAGGTAACCCACTTTGATATAACACATGGTTCTTAATAATTAAATTCCATTTTTCATTCTGTATATGTGTTATCATGTGTGTGATTGGGTATTTTTATGTTTGTAGGAGGTTGGGAACACATCCAAAACCACAAGACCATAGCTTGGTCTTTTGTTGCCCACAACCTGTTCGAGGAAAAGCCTGACCGTGTGCGATCGAGCGCACAACACTTGCGATCGAGTGCATAGTCCAGTGTGCGATTGAGCACACATATTTGAGATTGATCGCAAATTTGACAGAAACTAGGATCGACATGTCAAAGCAAACCACTTCCACCTCTCGTGCCTCGAGCAGTAGTACCCAGATATCTCGGCCAAGCATAGAGCAGAGAGAACTCTTATTCGAGACCACCTTCGCCATCAATGACATATTCAAGCAAATGGATGCCACTCAATGGGCAGTCCAAGTATTTAAACACCGGGGGTTAAAGAGGCTCTTTAAACCAGTCTGCTCGAATGCTTACACCCAGCTGGTAGTCCAATTCTATGAGAGTATATCTTTTGATTGCACCAAACCAGGAGTACTGACTTCCTCAGTCTAGGGCACATCCATCGAGGTGACTAGTGCTGACATAGCCGTTGCTCTTTACTGTTGTAATGAGTCCCCTCCGGAGGACATTGATATCGAGGAACAACCGGACTCTTTTGACCTATCCATGATTATTGAGGATATGTGCGCTGGTTAATACGCCGATAGACACAACAATGCAGCGAGCCGGTCAAAGTTGCCTCCATGCCTTTGGCTCGTAGATACCATCCTTCAGCGCAATGTATGCCCATTGGGGCATAAGACATAGTAGCGAGACTAGTTTCTACAGACCTTGTATGCCTTCCATAGAGGCCACTGATACTCTATCCTGGCTGTTATTTGGAGCCAGCTGCATAAATTTTGGGATCATGTTCATAGCTGTCAGACCACCACGGCCAATGCGTGGGGCTTCCTTTTCTCGTTCCTGTTCTCCTATATACTCAAGAAGAAAGAGATTAAGGGGACCACCAGTGACGGACCAGTGTGAGAGCATCCCTTCTTCGGGAAGGCTCAATGGACACATAGTCTCTCGCACATGCTTCGAGGACTCCCAGCCCCTGCACCTGCAGCTGAGAGGGTTGAAGAGGATCATATGGAGACTGAGACCCCTGTAGTTAGCCCATTGCGAGAGGAGGACCATCCAGACATAGGACCCACAGAGGCCCCGCACTTTCTTGCTGAGTTGTCCTCTTTTCGCGATGAGGTCTCTACAGCCACAGCCCTCGTACACCAGCACATAGATGGTTTGGAGGCACGGTTTGCATGGCAGGAAGCGATGCTATAAGCCATCCTTGACCTCCTAGTTTTGGCACCCGAGACCTCTTCGACTGCACTACCCGATGATCAGTAGTGAGAGGATACCCCGTCTGGCTGAAGACGTTAAACTTAGCGGTCATGGGAGGCACCCCAAAGCATATCCTTTTTAATAGTTTATTTTATTTTATTATTAGTATTTCATAGTTTACTTTTCTATAGCTGTTTATTATTACTTGTTTTTCATTTTATGTTTATTTGTCTTTCTTTTTCAAGGACAGAGTGAGTGCATCCAGTTGAAGTTTGTGGGCGTGCTACGAGCCATGCCAGCCATATTGTTCTCCATCTCCCAGGTCAGCTCTTTCCATGCTATTCATATATTGGGGACAATGTGCAATTTAAGTTTGGAGGTATGGGGACACACTCACACACAAACTATGTCCCATTTTTTTTGTTGTTTTTATAGATAAATGCATGTTCATTCTGTTCCAAAAATGTGGGGTGATCTAAACAAACGATATGATTTGACTTCATAAGTGAGCTTAACACTTTGAACATATAGACCAATAATTAAGTTTTGAACATAGATCATTTACTTTTAGGCATCTAAGGATTCACAAGTTTGACCTAAGCTATTATGAGCACATTAGCACATAATTGTGTGGGGTATGATATATAATTTTGATTCGTATGTTTCTTTTGCTTGATTGTGATCCAGATGACGTATTAGATTAACATTTTGGCATAAGAAAATAGAAAAAAGTTTGTTAGTGCTCAAAAGGAAAAATTCTCCTAATGATCAATAAAACAAACTTTCCACTGAGTAACTGGCCCTCTTGCCTCAGTAAGCAGTGAGTGTCACGTCAAAAGGTGGAAAATTTTTTGCTCACAAAGATCATTAAAAAGAACTTTCCACTGAGTAACTGGCCCTCTTGCCTCCGTAAGCAGTGAGTGTCACGTCAAAAGGTGGAAATTCTGATTGGAAGCATTAAGACCAGTTAGTTTCGTAGCCTTTTTGACTCGAGTTAGTAAGTTTTTAGGGGTGTCTTTACACCTAATGCCCTAAAACCATCTAGTTTGGGAGTCATTGGCTAAACGCTCATTATTTGAGTCAAATAGAAAGCTTAAGGGAACTAACTTGGCAAAAATCTCACAAATAAAAGAAAAGAAGAAAATTTATGCCATCTTTGTTGATTATAATAGGAAATTTGGTGAATCTTGAGTCATCGAAACACTACACATTAGAATTATTTGGAAACTTAATCTTTTATATGCTAGTTCACCACACACTAAAGTCAAACTTGTGATGTCTTAAACTGCCTCATGAAAGTGATTTACGTTTAAAACTCTTATTCATTGCAAAGATATGTTTATATTTGTTAAGCTCACTCATGAATGTGCATCATAAATTTGTGTGAAAACCTAAAATTTTTGTGGACATTATGAATATTGGATCTATCTGTGTGTCGTTATTTTTTCATTTTAGTTTTTAGTTTTGTATTGCTAAGGGACTAGCAATATATAAGTTTGGGGGTGTGATAAGTGCTTAAATATTCATATTTAAGCCCCCTTATTTACATTTGTTAGGTCCTTAGTTATGTTAATTTAGTCCATTTTACTTCATTTGTGTGTTTCACATGTTTTTATAGGGTATTGGAGAAAAAGAAGCATTTTTGGCACCTAAAGGAAAAACCTGGAAATCCTGGAGCAGCTTATGGTTAAAGTGCAATCGATCGCACTATTGCATGCAATCGAGTGCACATGCAATCGTGCGCACACAAGAAGGATCGAGCCCAGAACTTGCAATCGAGTGCAAGACGCATGTGATCGAGTGCACATGTACGAGAGTGAACAGTAAAACGGCTGAACCAATTTTGGAAATAGAGTAAGTTTTGCATTTTTGGAAGTTAGGGTTTCCAGAGTCTTTTAGGATTACTCAAGCCCTATAAATACACCTGTAAAACACACACAAAGAATCACTTCTTTATCTTTTACTTTCGCTCGGAGTTGTAAGCTTTGGAGAGGATTGATAACCCGTCTCCACAGTATTCTTCGAGTTTTATAGTTTATGTTTAGTTTATATTATAATGTTTATCTTAGACAACATGTGTAACTAACTATTTACAGGGCTCGATTGAAGCCCTAGTTATGCTTTCCCATATATATATATTCATTGATTATCTTTGCAGTAGCCTTGATTATGATGCTTAACTTGATTAATGCCTGTGTTTATTTAAATTCCTCATATATATATGTCTGATCAATATGTGCATGTGGTATGGACTTGTTAGTTAAATCAATTTGGATGACCGAGTCCTGGGTCTGATATTAGTAACAAAAGATATCCAGACCAGATTCTTAGGTTAATTAACATGGGAAACCAAGAGTAGATACCATGCTCTAGGTCTCATGTGGTTGTCGATTTCCATAAATCTTATGCTTTCTTAAGGAATAACTCAGTAGATACCATGCTGAATCCTTTAAAAAAGAAAAGAGTTAGAGTAGATACCATGCCTAACTCGTTGCTTAGGGAAATCAATAGCTTAAGGAGTAGATACCATGCCCTTAGGTTGACAACCATTAGGTATTCATAGGAAGGCTAGTGCATTGACCTATTACTCATTGGGAAAGTATGACGAGTGGTGGATATCAAAGCCCTAAGTCTCATTATTATTAATTCACATTCAATAGTTATTTTAATCTTCTTTTATTAAAAAACTGATTCTAAACCGAAATTCACCAATCCCTGTGGAGATGATCTTGCATTCGCACACTATACTACTATTGACCTTGTGCACTTGCAAGTAAAACTGAACGGTTATTTACTTATTTATTTAGATAGATAAACTCACAACAAAAACTTACTTAGTCTTTTATACCATGCTCTTAGAACTTGTCTTAACTCATATGGCATTTTAGAAAGCTTATAGACATGGTTTGGAAGACTAAGATTTTCAAATCCAATATGTTGTTCAACATACAACTCTTCTTCTATAAAGCCATTTAAAAATACATTTTTTACATTGAGGAGAATGCAAAATGTCATATTTTTCTCCCTTAGTGTTTAGTTTTTTTTATACTCACTTTTTGCCTAAATGTACTCATTATTCTTATATTTTGATTTATGATGCAAATGGAGGCGTTAAGTGCAAAACGAAACTAATTGGGCGATTTTGGACAGTTTTGATATTGCTTTGTAATCTGGGCATAACTCTCTCATCTGAGCTCTGATTGAGATGATTCAAGATACTACGAAACTCCAAGAAAAAGATCTACAACTTTCATGTTTTGAGTTTTGAGAGATATAGGATAAATCAAGGTCAAAACGGGCTTGGAGTTGCTGCACCTGCACTGTTGCAGTTTTGGAAAGTCCCTTAGCGTGTGATTCTAGTACGTTGATTTGACGCGGTTTATTTTTGGAAGTTTCCAGATTTGGTGCACGAAAATTCATGCTAAAAACACCAGTTTTCTAGTTATATTAGAACTTTATTTTATTTTTAATTTTTTTTCTTAAATTAGTCAAATTTGGATATTGCTATTTTAGGATAATATTTAGAATATTTTTAGGAGACCTTGCAGGTTTCCAATACTGAAAATAATGTATATAAGGGGGAGAAATCAATAAAATTGTGAGATCTAATCTGTTTTTATTGTTTAATTTATCCTTTGAGTATCATATGTTTTTCTGTCCCTATTTTCATGATTGTCTTGTTTAATTACTAGGAGGCCTACTAGTTTATTATTCGTTGCAATCTACTACTAGGTTAGATATCAAATTCGTAATTGTTTGATCCCTCTAATTTGTGAAGCAACTAAGATTTAATGATTTGCTGTGTCAAAAATTATTAGATCTTAGGAAGAACACTCGACTAAATTAAATGCAACCGTGTGTGCTTGTGTTGTTTAGCTTCATCGATCTCTCTAATTCTTAAGGCTGCTATTAGATTAAACATTTAGTGCATGTCTTTGGTTGTTTAGTAGTTAGGGTTAATTACATCACCTGCTTTCTAATTAACTGTGACTAAGAATAGATAGAAAAATAATTCCAACAGTGAATATTCAAGTGTCAATTGACACATACTTGCATCGATGATAAGTTGTAAAATTCCGATGGTGGATGCTGACTTAGACCAAGGTTTGTTCTTTTGATTGATTTCAATACTTCAATTTGAATTGTTCA
>CM043704.1:62376038-62391038 GCA_023935145.1 Bretschneidera sinensis | reverse complement strand
TTTCTAATCACCACTTTTTTTCTTTGCCATAATTCGCTTCTTTTTCTGTTCTTTTTTTTTTGGGAAGTAACCATTCACTTCCTTTTTCATTTTCTTTTTCTTTTCTTTTCCACAACCCTTAACTTATCTCCTTTAATGTACTTGGGTTATGGTAGTAATATTTTTTCATATTTCCATCCTTATTCCTTTTAAGTGCTTCTCCACAATTGGGTATAACTAAGTTCTTTTAAGAGAAAGGTAAGAATAAAATATTTTTAGGCTCATAAAGGTAAGTAAATGGGTTATTGAAAGAAACAAGGTTCAAATTATTCAAAAATAAAAAGGCTCAAATAGGTGACTAGTAATAAATATAGCAATGGTAAGTTTGAAGGGCTCAAACGGTCCGAAAATGACCTATATCATATCCTAAGTAGTGTGCATTCTAGGAATTATCCTCAAGTGATAATCAAGTAAGTTCTAGAGCTTGTTGAGACTGCAAAAGTATTCACAAAATAATCACACATAAAAATTCTCTAAATGTTTTAGACTAGTCATACAATCTTATCGCAAACTAGAGTCTCAAACCAAATTAAGATTGATACTTAAATTATTCTCAAACCGAGGCAAGATTTAACTTCTTCTAAATGCTCTATGCTATCTCAATTAAGTTTATATCATTGACATGTAAATTACATCCAAGGCTAACACAAAGCATGCTTAAATCAAACAAACAAAAGGAAAGTAGCACCAAACAGTTCAATGAAAAACAGAAATATGTTTCCTCCACCCCCAACTTAAAAACTGCATTGTCCTCAATGTAAAAGAAAAAGTAAAGGAAACTCCCTTTGTAGCCACAAGTGCACAGCAGCTGAAAATTGTGCACCACTATTTGAACTGTATGCCATTCTTCTTGCTGAAATTTCGATCTACAACATAGAACAACACAACTAAAAGAAAGCAACTGCGGTGTACTATTAAGATTCCCACCGTATGTTAGGTTAACACATGAAATGGAAAGAAATAACTAAAAATGAAAAGAAATTAAGAAAAATAAAATAACAAAAAGGGAAAACATAATAAATATTAGTACAGTTATCCGAAAAAAAAAATAAAAAGAGACAAACAAGATAGAAACCAAAACTAATCCTCTAAGTTTTCATCCTCTTCTTCATTCTCTTCATTTTCTCCATTCTCTTCACCTTCCTCAGGAGTTTGATCAAAAGATGAACCTGGATAGGGTGGCAAAGTGGAAAAGTGATCCATGTCAGAACTAGTAGCCGAGGCAAGGTGTTGGTACATTTGACTAAAAGAAGAGTACACCCCCGCTTGATAATTAGCTTGCCTAGTCAAGAAATGTTCTTAACGATCAAATTTATCATGCAAAAATTTCTGATGCTCGTCAAAACAAATCTCTAAACACTCAAGGCACTCTATAATAGTGACATGCCTAGGGGGAAGAGGGGCGGCAATTGCTGCTCTTTCTCCCGGAACTGGCAGCCTTGAGGTTTTAATAATATTAAGCATGCCATCATCGATGGGCTTTTTTGGTTGCTGTGTGTCCTCATCAGGACTGTACTGAACTCCAGCTTGGATGCATAATTGGGTAATTAAGGAAGGGAAATATAATCCAAGCTTTTGTTATATAGTGTGTATGATAGAATTAAATATGATCTGACCCACATCAATAGTCATGCCCATCAAAATGGCATAAATCAGCACAGCTCTCTCAACAGTAAGGTACTATAGTGCGTGGCAAGCATCAATCTCTGACATACAAAATATTGCCAAGCTCTAGCATTGATAGTCAGAGAAGTACAGAGCAAGGTTATAGGGTTTTCACACGTCATTTTCCATGTTATGCCCGAAATACAGAGAGCATTACAAATCTCTTCATAATCAATGTTAGACAAATATGCAATATACTCACTGTTTCCTATGTTAGGTAGCCTATAGAATCTATTAATAGAGGTGCTGCTAAAAGAAACTATTCTTCCTCTCATTCTCAACTTACAATTCCTATGTTCGTCTGCATTAGTGTAGAATTCTCTAACCACATTTGTGAGGGAGTGAGATGGTTGTCTAGCAAATATACCCCAATTTCTATCAATAATCATTCTAAACAAGGTAGGGTTTACTCTCTCTGTTATATTGAATCCTCTCTCAGGAATGAGTTTTCTAGTGTGCATCATTATAACATACCTCTTACTAGCTACAAAACTAACAAGTTTGCTCTCATCATACTCTTGAGGTTGTTTCCCTCTTGGTCTCCTAGGTTTAGGTGCCATTTGAATCAAATATATAGAATAATAGAACTAATTCGAAATTAACCACCCAAATAGCACAAATGAACAACAAAGAGAAGAAATTTGTCTTACTTGATGCCCAAAGGTGGAGAGAATAAGAGTACCCACCAACTTGAAGTTTTCTAGATGAATCCAAAATCTTCTTGGTACCAAGCTTTTTGGAGAGATTTCCAACAAAATCTGCAATATTAGTGCAAAATCCTACAAGAAATGTCGTTAGAATCAAGAAATTTTGAGTGAAAGTGAGTGGGTAAGTGAAGGTTTGGAGAGAGGATGAGAGAGAGAGAGAGAGAGAGTATGGGGCTCTATTTTCACAAAGTGGAAATGAAGAAGAAATGCATATTTCGGTTCAAAATGGTCAGCTCACAGGTGTGTTAGAACAGGTAGCGCTGCGGCTTCCTTTTTGGGGTGCCGCGACTTGAGCTGTGCGAGGTTTGTTATGCATTCTGTGGGGCGGGGCACTGCACGGGCTGGGGCAAAGTGGGCTTGGTGCTGTGGGACGAGGCTGGCCTCTGGTGGGCCTAGGCGCGGCCCGGAACTGATCCTAATGAAAAAAACTTGTTTATTGCCAAAAGAAAGAGAAAAATAAAATAAAATAAGCCAAATAAACAATAAATAAAATCAGATTAAATTAAACTAAAAAACTAAAAACTAAAATTAAAATGTACTCAATTAAAAACAAAACAAAACAAAAGTAAAAACGTACCTTTGTTGTGTGGTCAAGGTGAATAGACCGGAACCATAAGCGGAATGTCTTCCACTTCCGGATCTTATCTATCAATTAAGATCTTAAGTCATTGACCGTTTACTTTAAAGATCCAACCATCCCTAGTATCCTCAATTTCTACCGCTCCATTTTCAAAAACACTTTTCACCATAAAAGGACCGGTCCACCTCGACCGAAGTTTTTCGGGATGCTTATGGAGTCTAGAATCGTATAAGAACACCAGATCATTAGGTTTAAATGTTTTCCTCAAAATATTTTTATCATGGAATAGTTTCATCTTAGTCTTATAGATCCTAGAATTCTCATAAGCATCATTTCATAATTCTTCTAACTCGGTCAACTGATATTTCCTAAGCTTACCCGCTTCTCCTATGTCAAAATTAAAGGGCTTGATGGTCCAATAAGCTCTATGCTCGAGCTCAATAGGTAAGTGACAAGGCTTTCCAAAAATAAACCGATAAGGTGACATACTTAAGGGAGTTTTAAGGCTGTACGGTAAGCCCAAAGCGCATCAACTAGTCTTAAAGACCAATCCTTACGATCCGAGTTAACTGTTTTTTCTAAAATTTGTTTAATTTCCCTATTAGCAAGCTCTACTTATCCACTAGTCTGAGGATGGTAGGTAGTAGAAATTTTACATAACACCCCATATTTTCTCATCAAAGCTTCAAAAGAACAGTTTCAAAAATGTGTACCTCGATCACTAATGATAGCACACGGTGTACCAAATCGAGATAACACATTTTCTTTGAGGAATTTAATTACCGTTCTATTATCATTGCTTCAGCAAGCTGCTGCGTCTACCCACTTAGATACATAATCTATTGCCATGATGATATATTGGTATCCGAAGGAAGGAGGAAAAGGTCCCATAAAATTGATGCCCCAACAATCAAAGATTTCAATTACTAAAATAGGGTTTAAGGGCATCATATTTTGACGAGACACAGCTCCTAACTTTTGACACTTTTCACATGAGTGACAATGGGCGTTTGCATCTTTAAACAAGGTAGGCCAATAAAATCCACACTGTAAAATTTTTGCAGCAGTTTTTTCATTGAAAAGTGGCCTCCACAAGCTTAGGAATGACAAAATTCCAAGATGTTAGCAATCTCTTCATTAGGGATGCAATGCCTTAAAATTTGGCCAAGGAAGTACTTGAAAAGATAGACGTCAGCCCAATAAAAATTATGTACCTCATATAAGAATTTCCTCTTGTCTTGAGCGCTCAAATCCATTGGTATCTCACCTGTAGCCAAATAGTCACGATGTGAGCAAACCATGGTAGAAAAGTAACAGAGAGTAAATGCTCATCGGGAAAGTCATCATTGATTGGCACAAAAGTGAGCCTTGATAGATGGTCAGCTACTACATTCTCTACTTCTTTCTTATCTTTGATGGTGATGTCAAATTCTTGTAGGAGTAAGATCCATCGTATTAGTCTTGCATTAGCATCTTTCTTTGTAAGAAGGTACTTGAGGGCTGCATGATCTGTAAAAATAAGGATAGGAGAACCAATTAAATAGGCATGAAATTTATCCAAAGCAAATACTACAGCTAACAATTCTTTTTCAGTGGTGGAGTAATTCATTTGAGCACTATTTAAAGTTTTACGAGCATAGTAAATGACAAAAGGTTTCCCCTCCCTTCGCTGTCCAAGAACAACACCTACAACATAGTCACTAGCATCACACATGATTTCAAAGGGTAAAGTCCAATTAGGTGACTGCATTATAGGTGCTGAAGTAAGCTTGCCAATCAGCATTTTAAATGCCTCTTAACAAGCTTGAGTCCACTCAAAGGGGGTATTTTTAACTAGGAGGGCACATAGTGGTCTAGATATGTTCGAAAAATTTTGTATGAACCTCCTATAAAAACCAGCATGACCAAGGAAAGATCTTGCATCCTTTATTGTCTTAGGGGTAGGTAATTTAGAGATTAATTCGATCTTAGATTGATCAACCTCTATCCCCTTAGAAGAGACAATATGCCCTAAGACAATACCGGATGGTACCATGAAATGGCATTTTTCCCAATTTAAGACCAATTCTTTCTCCTCACAGCGAATTAACACTTTTTCTAAATTCATTAAACATGCCTCAAATGAAGATCCAAAAATAGTTAGGTCATCCATAAAAACCTCCATGCAATTTTCAACCATGTCAGTGAAAATACTCATCATGCAACGTTGAAAAGTGGCAGGGCATTACACAATCCAAATGGCATTCTATGAAAAGAATAAGTGCCAAAGGGATAAGTGAAAGTGGTTTTTTCTTGGTCTTCTAATGCAATTTCAATTTGATAATAAATAGAATAACCATCTAGAAAACAGTAAAAAGGATGACCAGCTACATGTTCAAGAATTTGATCAATAAAAGGGAGTGGGAAGTGGTCTTTCCTGGTGGCAGCATTTAATTTTCTATAATCAATGCACATACGCCACCCGATCACAAGTTTGGTAGGAACTAACTCTCCTAGGTCATTCTTTACCACAGTGACTCCGGAATTTTTAGGAACGACTTATGTAGGACTTACCCATTTACTATCAGCTATAGGATATATGATTCCCGCATCTAACAGTTTTAACACTTCATTTTTCACTACTTCTTTCATAGTGGGGTTAAGTCTACGTTGAGGGTCTCTACGAGGACTAGTTCCTTCATCCAGATTTATTTTATGTGAACAAATCAAGGCACTAATACCTTTCAAATCAGCCATGCTCCATCCTAAGGCTGATTTATGTGCATTTAGAGTTTGAATTAATTTCTTACCTTGGGTCTCAGATAATTCAGATGAGATAATAATAGGAAAAATATCACATGGACCGAGAAAGACATGCTTTAAACCCTTAGGTAATAGCTTCAATTCGACTTTAGGTGCTTCCACACTTGAGGGGACTTGTTTTTCATGTCTTTCGAGCAGCTCCTCAAACTTCGGTTACCATGCCCGAGTACCATAATCTTGGGATTTATCAAAAATAGCACAAATATCAATTACATTAGTTTTATCATCAAATAAATCAATCTTAGAATTAACAAGAAATTTCTTAAGAGTATCAAAATCATGAGCTATGGAAACTCCCTTATCGATGAGTGACTCGATCATGTATAGCTGGTGGTTTTCGTCCTCATCTTCAGGCTGTTTTGCAACATTAAAAATGTTCACTTCTCAGGTCATGTTTCCAAAGGACAGCTTCATGAGTCCATTCTTGCAATTAATTAGAGCATTTGCAGTAGCAAGAAAAGGTCTACCCAAAATCAAAGGAATTTTAGAATTAGTGTCAACAACAGAAGTAGTATCAAGGATTAGGAAATCAACAGGATAGTAAAATTTATCAATTTGAATCAAAACATCTTCTACCACACCTCGGGGTACTTTGACTGAACGGTCAGCCAATTGCAATACCACAGCGATTGGTTTGATCTCTCCTAAACCCAGCTGTAAATAAATTGAAAATGGCATCAGATTTACACTAGCTCCTAAATTGAGCAATGCTTGTCCAACCTCATGATTTCCAATGCTACACGCAATGGTTGGACAGCCAGGATCCTTGTATTTTGGAGGTTTTCTTTGCTCAATTAAAGCACTTACTTGCTCAGTTAGGAATATTGTTTTCTTTACATGGTGCTTCCTCTTAATTGTACATAAATTCTTGAGAACCTTTGCATAAGTGGGGACTTGTTTAATCACATGCAAAAGTGGAAGATTCAGTTTTGCTTGCCTTAGGTTCTCTAGGATTTCATTATTTAGGTCCAGATTTTTCTTATTTGATTTTAAGGCTTGAGGGAATGGTGCCTTAACAGGGTTTTTAGTAACTTTAGGGTCCTTGGGCAGTTCGGTGTTACTACTACCTTGACCCTTCTCCATATCCTCGGGTTTGTTCGTTGTTGGGATGTGAAGTGACTTACCACTTCTTGTCACAATGGCATTTATATTTTCCAGATTTGTTTGTGCCATGTGTTGACCATGGGGTGTGGATTGAGTTTAGGAAGGGAACTTCCCTCGCTCATTCACACTCAAGGAGCCCATTAACTTAGACAGTTGGCTCCTTATTTCTTTGTTTTCTTCCATAACCTGTGTGATTAATGCTTCACACCTTTGGTTTGTTTTGCCTTATGCCTCAATAAAAACATGTAAAGTGTCTTCTGAAGAACTCCTAGAGGATGAGGGTGCATGATATGGTGCAGGGTGTGATCTAGAGGGTTGTGCAAGCTGCTGGTTTTCAGATTTCCAGCTAAAGTTGGGGTGATTTCGCCATCCTGGATTATAAATGCTAGAGAAGGGTGTTGTGAGTTTTAATTTACTCGCAAGCACACGAGTCGTTTGCAGTATAGCGTTGTGCAAGTGCGAGGTCGAATCCACAGGAAATTGCGTTGTGAAAATATAATTTTTAATCTAAACTAACTTTATCTTAACCTAGTTCCAAATTTCAGAATGATATTACAAAATAAATTAAAACTAAATTAAATTGATTTAAAATCTAATAATAAAAAGCACTAAGGTTTCCGAATCCACCCCACCGAAGTTAAGCATACATGTTCTAAAAATATAGCCTATCAAAACATTCAATGAATCCAACTATAAGACAAAAAACAAAGAATATCCCAACTAAACCAAAAGCACCCGATGTATCCGCTCTTAAAAAATCACAAAGGGAATCCAATTTAATCGAAAAGCATTCAATGTATCCATCAGATGAAACACAAAGAAAATCCAACAGACAATTTAAACTCAATCAATTATAAGATTAACTCAAATAATTGACAGAACATTTATACTAAAAATTGTCAGATTTGTACAAGAAAATCTGAACTACTACGCCAAACAACGGTGGGGCTTCATCTTCAACCTTAGCTGAAGAGTCTAGCCACTCATAACTATAAAACTATAATAACAAGTGCTAAACATTTAAACTAAAACAACTGAATATAAAGAAATAAATAAACAACTTTACATGGGAGAAATTCCACTCGCTGACGGGCGGCGCTTCCCCTCGTGGTAGCAATGCCTTCGGGATCCACCAGAATGCTAGCGGACGTCCACCGGTAAACACCAAAGTGGCTCAGGAATTGTACACTGAATGATGAAGTGGAGTGGGTCTTATATAGGCAAATACCACAAGTGGAATGTGTTTCCAATCCGATGTGGGATGTGGGATATAGAAATGTGTTTCCAACCAATGTGGGATGTTGGATTTAAGTCTTCACATGCCCTTCAAAACTTCTGTTCACGCTGAAATCCCGCACAGCCCGCACAACCTGACCTTTGTCTACTAAAACGGCCATAACTTTCTGTAGAAAAATCATTTTTACGAGCCGTAAAATTCTCCAGAAAATAGACTTTTGGATCTTTCTAAGCATATATGGCTCATATCCTGGTTCTTCTTGAATCAATACAGTTTAATTTTCAAAGATGATTGATCTGTACGGGCAATTCTGGCAATTTTAGTGAAACTCCTTTCCCAGTGCTTGTAAACCTGAAAAACAACGAAAACAACTCAAAGTAACAAATTCCTAAGCTAACAAATGTAAATTAGAGGGCCAAAATATAAAATATTTGGCACTCATCAAATACCCCCAAACTTACAATTTGCTAGTCCCTTAGCAAAACAAAATAAAAGACTCAATGAAAAACAAAGAACATAAAGATAAAGTCATCATTCATGGTATCCAAAAATTTAAGGAGCACACATCACCATGATATTCATTCATAAGCAAGCTTAAAAAGGTAAACCCATCTTCGCAATGAATAGAAATGTTAAAATCTAATTACTTACAAAAGGCAGGATAAGGCATCACAAGCTTGAATCAGTGTAAGGTGAATTAGCATATAAAAATGAAGCTTCCAAGTAACCCTAATGTGTAAGGTCTCCATGTCTCAAGATACACCGAATTTCCCATAAAAAATGAACGACAAAGGCATAGTATTTTTTTTTTTTTAATAAGGCACGGCTATGTTTAGTTCCCTTAAGCTTTCTAATTGACCCATGTAGCGAGTGTTAAGTCAATGACTCCCAAACCAGGTGGTTTTAGGGCATTAGGTGTAAAGACACCCCTAAGGACTTACTATCTCGAGTCAAAAAGGCTACAAAATTAAACCGACCTTAATATTACCAAGCAAAATTCCACCTTTTGACGTGAACACTCACTGCTTACTGAGGCAAGAGGTCCAGTTACTCAGCGAAAAGTTTATTGATAATTTTTTTTTTTTATATTTTCCTATGCCCAAGAGTTCATCCAACAAGTCATCCAGTTTCAGTTAAGATAAGGAAAAATACACATTAAAATCACATGTCATACCTCACATAATTTGTGCTAATGTGCTCGTGTTAGATTAGATCAAACATGTGAATTCTCAAAATGCCTAAAGTAAGTAACTAAATTTTAAAAATTTATCACCAGATCATGTGTTCAAAATGTTAAGCTCACCAATGACATCACATCACAGAAAATGTTTAGATCAACCAAAATTTCACAATAACATGAGCATGCATTTATCTCTATGACAAAAAGACAACAAATTAGGACAAAGTGTGTGATGTGTCTCCCATACCCCCAAACTTAAATTACACATTGACCCCAATGTGTGACTAATATGGAAAGAGCTGACCTGAGATATGGAGAACTATCTGGACTGGTATGGCTCATAGCATACCCCCAAACTTGAACTGAAGTACGCTTTGTCCCTGAAAAATAAAAACTGGAAAACAAAAAATTTACTGGAAACAAACATTAATCATAAAAATGTGAAATAATAAATAAACAAAAGAAAAGATAAGCTGTGGGGTGCCTCCCATGAGCGCTAAGTTTAACGTCTTCAGCCAGACCCAACATTAGTAAACATGCCCAACTAAGTGCTCCACCATCTGATCAATAAATGGGAATGGAAAATGATCAGGCCTGGTGGCAGCATTCAATTTACGGTAGTCTAGACACTTTCTCCATCTTGACTGTACTCGAGTTGGAACCAACTTATTGTCTTTATTTACTACCGTAAATTCAGCACGTTTGGGCACGACTGGAATCTGGCTCACCCCCTTGCTATCAGAGATGGGATAAATGATCCCTGCCTCTAACAGCTTAATATCTTCTGCCCTCACAACCTCTTGCATAGCAGGGTTAAGCCTTCTTTGTGGCTCCCTCGATGGCTTTGCATTATCCTCCAACTGTATCGTTTGTATCACCAACGAGGGGTTGATTCCTTTGACATCCTCAATAGTCCAGCCTATAGCTTCCTTATGCTCTCTTAAGACGTCCAATAATTTCTCCTCTGGAGCATCACCCAAATCTAAAGCTATAATTATAGGCAAAGAATCTGCTGGACCTAGGAACTTATACTTAAGATTGTCCGGTAAAGGCTTAAGTTCATTCTTGTGAGGTTCAGGTGCTACCGTCTCCTCCTTCTCATTGCTTTCTCTAGGATCGGACTCCAAAATGACATTTACTTCATCGAGTAACTTATCTAAGCCCAAGTCCTCTCCAAAGTGAGCAAAGCATGCCTCCAAGGGATCGTTAATACGGGATTCATCCATAGTCTCCTCTGTCCTACTACTCTCCCGAGGAGCAGACTCCACGATAGTATTTGCTTGCTCAAGTAACTTATCTAAATCCAAATCCTCTTCAAACTGAGCAAAGCATGCCTCCATAATGTCCTCAGACTTCCCTTCTTTCTTGGGCACTTGTAGTCTCTCAGGGTAAGGCGCTTTAGGTAAAAACGGCCTAGAGAGATCCTTAATAATACGAGTGGCTGTAGATGGCTCAGCATCTCTCTTCTCATTGTTGCCACTTTCTTGCCCTTGGTGCATAACAGGGTTCTCTTCCACTTGATTGTCCACTTGTCTCCCAGACAAGTATGAGACAGTTGATTGCACTTGTTCCTGCCAATGCATGGGAGTTGAAGAATTTTCCACCGCAAACTGTTCCTTTGGGTAAGGATCAGTTTGACTGGGGAACGTTCCTTCCTCTCCTTCACCCACATAACTTGCGATTTGATCAATTTGACTCTCTAGTGTGGCAATCACTTGGGTGTTTTCTATTGTTGCAGTCATCACTTCACTCATAGATTGGATAGTCGTTTTCATGAAATCATTGAGAGCGTCCTCCAATGACTGTGAAACCGACACTGGCGCTTGAATGGGAGCTTGGTAAGCGGGTGATGGTGCTGGATAAGCTGAGTGACCATAATTTGGAATTGGTGGAGGAAATTCGGGAGTGTATTGATTGTGAGCATGGTAAGGGGCTCCTCCCTGATTCATTGGTTGGTTCTACTCCCATGAAAAATTAGAGTGGTCCCACCACCCTGGATTGTCTGTTTCGGAGCAAGATCCATTTGATTGCCAACAACAGTCATTAAAAGCATTCATTTGTTCCATAGGATACTCGGCACAAGCCGGCATTGATGGGAAATTCTGTGCTAGATGCATGAGACTAGCACAGATGGAACAACTTTCAACATTGAAAGTGTTGGCAGCATTGAGGGACGGGCTGGTCATTTTAATGAAATCCTTGAGGGCGTCCTCTAAAGATTGTGAAACCGGCGTTGGATTCATCCACATTTTTTTTTTAAATTAATTTTTTTTTTTTATAAATAACTAGTAGAAAAATAAAATCAATTCGGACCAAAAATTTTCACAAACCAAACAATTCCCCGGCAACGGCGCTAAAAACTTGTTGTGAGTTTTAATTTACTCGCAAGCGCACGAGTCGTTTGCAGTATAACGTTGTGCAAGTGCGAGGTCGAATCCACAGGGAATTGCGTTGTGAAAATATAATTTTTAATCTAAACTAACTTTATCTTAACCTAGTTCCAAATTTCAGAATGATATTACAAAATAAATTAAAACTAAATTAAATTGATTTAAAATCTAATAATAAAAAGCACTAAGGTTTCCGAATCCACCCCACCGAAGTTAAGCATACATGTTCTAAAAATATAGCCTATCAAAACATTCAATGAATCCAACTATAAGACAAAAAACAAAGAATATCCCAACTAAACCAAAAGCACCCGATGTATCCACTCTTAACAAATCACAAAGGGAATCCAATTTAATCGAAAAGCATTCAATGTATCCATCAGATGAAACACAAAGAAAATCCAACAGACAATTTAAACTCAATCAATTATAAGATTAACTCAAATAATTGACAGAACATTTATACTAAAAATTGTCAGATTTGTACAAGCAAATCTGAACTACTACGCCAAACAACGGCGGGGCTTCATCTTCAACCTTAGCTGAAGAGTCTAGCCACTCATAACTATAAAACTATAATAACAAGTGCTAAACATTTAAACTAAAACAACTGAATATAAAGAAATAAATAAACAACTTTACATGGGAGAAATTCCACTCGCTGACGGGCGGCGCTTCCCCTCGTGGTAGCAATGCCTTCGGGATCCACCAGAATGCTAGCGGACGTCCACCGGTAAACACCAAAGTGGCTCAGGAATTGTACACTGAATGATGAAGTGGAGTGGGTCTTATATAGGCAAATACCACAAGTGGAATGTGTTTCCAATCCGATGTGGGATGTGGGATATAGAAATGTGTTTCCAACCAATGTGGGATGTTGGATTTAAGTCTTCACATGCCCTTCAAAACTTCTGTTCACGCTGAAATCCCGCACAGCCTGCACAGCCTGACCTTTGTCTACTAAAACGGCCATAACTTTCTGTAGAAAAATCATTTTTACGAGCCGTAAAATTCTCCAGCAAATAGACTTCTGGATCTTTCTAAGCATATATGGCTCATATCCTAGTTCTTCTTGAATCAATACAGTTTAATTTTCAAAGATGATTGATCTGTACGGGCAATTCTGGCAATTTTAGTGAAACTCCTTTCCCAGTGCTTGTAAACCTGAAAAACAACGAAAACAACTCAAAGTAACAAATTTCTAAGCTAACAAATGTAAATTAGAGGGCCAAAATATACAATATTTGGTACTCATCAAAGGGTGCATAAAGCTTCTTGTACATGCCTAAGGCATTACATTGTTCCTCATGCATCCCTCTCATATCAACAAATGTAGGGTACTCTTGAGCAGGATGATCTACCCTGCCACACACAAAACATGGTTCCAAAGGTTTGGCTTGATTAACTATTTGTGTTGTCTTTTTAGTTTTTAATGCATCTAACTCCCTAGTGAGCATCTCGACTTTAGCTTTTAGGTTGTCTTCTTCCCTAAAATGGTATATTCCACCACCACTAGGGTTTCCTACAGGTCGTGACCTATTTTTGCTTTCAGTAGCACTAGGTCAAGTCCAAGTATGAACTTTTTCGGCAAGCCCATTGAGGTACTCTATGGCCTCATCAGGGTCTTTTTGTAGAAATTCACCATTACACATCATCTCTAAGAATTGGCGCTCTCTATAGGTAAGTCCCTCATAAAAGTAGCTCACTAAGCGCCAACTCTCATACCCATGGTGTGGATACATACTTAACAGCTCTTTAAATTTCTCCCAAGACTGATACAAAGTCTCATCATCCTTTTGTGCAAAGGTGGAAATTTGCCTTTTTAAAGCATTGATCTTATGTTGAGGGAAGTATTTATTAAAAAAGACTTGGGCCATCTCATTCCATAACCCAATAGATCGTGGTCTCTGCGAGTATAACCAACTCCTAGCTTTATCCTTCAAAGAGAAAGGAAAAAACTTGAGTCTCGCGATATCATCAGTTGCATCTTGACTATGAAAAGTTGCAACTACTTCCTCAAACTCCCTAATGTGTACATATGGGTTTTCATTTTCCAAGCCATGAAATGCAGGGAGTAATTGAATCATCCCTGTTTTAAAATCTTGATGGCGAGTATTGGCTGGAAACATAATGCATGATGGTGTGGCTGTCCGGCTAGGATGTAAATAATCTTTAAGTATCCTAGCAACATTCTCATTAGGGTTTTCAGTTATGTTAGCAAAATTTTATAAATTCTCGATTGGGTGTACACTAGGGTTTGATCTAGGCGAGGTTTCACTAACGGACGTGGAAGGAAAAGGTATCTCTATTTCAGGTCCCTTAATGAATCTACCTCGCGAATCTCTCGGTTTAAACATACACCAACTGAGTTAAAAGGTAATAAATAAAATAGAACAAATAAAAGAAAATCAAAAAATCAAAACTTAAAGAAAAGAACGATAGTACTGTCTTGTCTTAGAGTTGAGAATATTCCTTGTATGTAAGCGTGTTTCCCCGGCAACGGTGCCAAAATTTGATTACGCCCAAAGAGTAACACGGTAGTTGTAGCACAACTTTAGGGTATCGATTCCACATGGAAACAAGTTAATTACAAGAGAAGACGTAAACCTAAACACGAACGATAATAATCAAGTGAGAAAATATGAATTTTGATAATGAAGTAATTGTGAGAAAATAAATTGAGAATTATGATAGAGAAACAACAAGGTTTCGAGAATCCTCCCTAGGTTCATTGCCTTATTCTAATCTTGTTCAGTTCTTTTTATCCCAATCTAAGCATATATAAACCCCAATGTAATTGATATGAATTACTCTTACTTTCAATTTAAACACACATGATCTATCCTATAGGTTTATTAAGAAATGACAATATATCATTAACGACAATATCGCAGTAATAGACAAACCTAAAAGATAAATCTACTATACTCAATCACATCCAACAAATTTAACATAAGAAGAGCATGACTAGACTTATATCAAGGATAAAGATACAATCATTGGATTAAGAGAAAATCTTATAATTAGATTAAAGAGTAACCTATAACAATGTTTGGCAATAAATCTCAATTACAGCTGAACCAATAAAGGAAAATAAAGAACAACTACACCTAGGGAATCATCCCTCGCCTTGCTTGGAGATTAGTTCACCATGGAACTCATGGTTGAACACTTTGTTGGAGGAGAATGTGGCTGCTTCTTTGAGTTTTCCAAACTTAATTCCATTGAATTACAAACCCTAAGTGGTCTATTTATAATGTACAAGGTCCAAGGGTGTTTTAGGGCTTAAATTAGGT
>CM043704.1:62158538-62371038 GCA_023935145.1 Bretschneidera sinensis | reverse complement strand
TGCACCTGCACTGTTGCAGTTCTGGAAAGTCTCTTAGCTTGCAATTCTAGTACACTGATTTGACGCGGTTTATTTTCAGAAGTTTCCAGATCTAGTGCACAAAAATTCATGTTGAAAACACGAGTTTCTTAGTTATATTAGGACTTTATTTTATTTTTAATATTTTCCTTAAATTAGTCAAATTTGGATATTACTATTTTAGAATAATATTTAGAATATTTTTAGGAGATCTTGTAGGTTTCCAATACTGAAAATAACGTGTATAAAAGGGGAGAAATCATCAGACTTCAAGGAGGCCTTTTTCTCCCCTCTTCTCTAACTTCTCTTCCGAGTTTTTATCATGGCTCTGCATGGCTAAACTTTTATAGTTGGTCAAAGGAAGCAGAAGCCTCGAAATCAATAAAACTGTGAGATCTAATATATTTTTATTGTTCAATTTATACTTTGAGTATTGGATGTTTTTCTGTCCCTATTTTCATGATTGTCTCGTTTAATTATTAGGAGGCCTACTAGTTTATTATTTGTTGCAATCTACTGCTAGGTTAGATATCAAATCCGTAATTGTTTGATCCCTCTAATTTGTGAAGCAACTAAGATTTAATGATTTGCTGCGTAAGGAATTATTAGATCTTAGGAAGAACACTCGACTAAATTAAATGTAACTGCGTGTGCTTGTGTTGTTTAGCTTCATCTATCTCTCTAATTCTTAAGGCTGCTATTAGATTAAACCTTTAGCGATTGTCTTGAGTTGTTTAGTAGTTAGGGTTAATTAGATCACCTGCTTTCTAATTAACTACTACTAAGGAGAGATAGGAAAATAATTCAAACGGTGAATATTCAAAGTGTGAATTGACACATACTTGCATCGATGATCAGTTGTAAAATTCTGATGGTGGATGTTGACTTAGACCAAGCTTTGTTCTTTTGATTGATTGCGATACTTCAATTTGAATTTTTCATTAGTTGTTTTTCTTAAAATTGTTTTCGTTATACTTAAATCCCCTCTTGTTCACGTAGCATAAAACTAGGCTAGATACTCTTTGTGGGAACGATCCTTACTCACACTACTACATGTATTTTTAGGAGTATATGTTTTATTTTTGGTTGCTTGCGACAGCACACCATACATCCATTTGAAATAACTTAAGCTTATTAAAGTATGCAAAGGCTAATAACATTCGAATAGCTTCTAATCTAGCTACGGGAGGATATGTCTCATCAAAATCTTTTCTTTCTTCTTCATTATATCCCTTAGCAACTAGTCTAGCCTTGTTCCTAGTTATTATCCCATTTTTATCCATCTTATTTCTAAATACCCATTTAGTTCCTATTATAGTGTGATTCTTTGGTCTAGGAACTAAATTCCATACTTTGTTTCTTTCAAATTGATTTATTTCTTCTTGCATAACATTTATTCAATTAGCATCCTTCTTGGCTTCTACAAACATCTTAGGTTCTACTTGTGATAAATAAGCTACATAATTGCAAATATTTCTAATAGAGGAACGAGTTCTTACTCCTTGTGAAGGATCACCAATCACTTGATTGATTTGATGATAATTCATACACCTCCAATCTTTGGGAAGACTATCCTCTTATTGACATGTAGATGGTTGATTAAGATTGAGAGCATCTACCTCTTGACTCGTTTGACATTTTCTCTCATTCGGGTCAACAATGGGAGTAGGTGTTTCTATCCTTGGAATGAAATCTGCATTATCATTAAAAGAACCTACTTTACTACTAATTGGGTTAGACTCATCAAAGGCTACATGTACGGATTCTTCAACCACTAGAGTTTTTTTGTTAAAGATTCTATAAGCTTTACTAGAGGTTGAATATCCTAAAAATATCTCCTAATCGATCTTTGAGTCAAATTTATTCAAGTTATTTTTATTGTTATTTAGGATAAAGCATTTACAACCAAAAGCACGAAAGTAAGAGATATTAGGCTTTCTACATTTCTATAATTCATATGGAGTTTTGTTAAGCATAGGCCTAATTAAGACTCTATTTAAAACATAGCAAGAAATGTTTATGGCTTCTGCCCAAAAATATTTTGGTAAACTATTTTTACAAAGCATTGTTCTTGCAAATTCTTCTAGAACTCTATTTTTCCTCTTAATAACTCCATTTTGTTGAGGAGTTCTAGGTACTGAAAAGCTATGATCAATTTTGTTTTCATCGCAAAATTTTGAAAAGCTTTGGTTTTCAAATTATTTTCATGATCACTTCTAATGCTTGATATAAAAATTCCTTTTTCATTTTGATCCTTTTTACAAAAGTTCGCAAATCTTTTGAAAGCTTCATCCTTGTAAGCAATAAAGATAACAAAAGTATATCTTGAATAGTCATCAACAATAACAAGAGCATATTGATGGTTACCTAGACTTATGGTACTTATTGGACCAAACAAGTCCATATGTAGAAGTTCTAATGGTCTAGTAGTTGAGACTATATTTTTTGATTTAAAAGAAATTCTAGTTTGTTTTCCTATTTGGCAAGCATCACATACCTTATCTTTTTCAAATTTCTTTTTTGGAAGTCCAATGACTAAATCTTTTCTTGAAATGATTTTAAGCAAATCCATATTCACATGGCCAAGTCTTCTATGCCATAACCACGAGTTTTCACTAAATGCGGGAAAACATTTTTCATTATCAGAATTCAAAGATTTTAAATAAACTATATAGACATTTTCGTGTCTATGGCCTACAAACTTGATCTTGTTACTCTTGATGTCTGTAACTAGACAATAAGAGGTTTCAAATATGACTTTGTTGCCTTTATCACGTAGTTGACTAATACTAAACAAATTTGGCTTAAGGTTTTGGATATATAGTACATGATCAATGGTTAAGAAATCGTTACCAACTTTTTCATGCCTGATGATCTTTATCTATGTGTTATCTCCAATTATAACGTGTCTGTCATCCCTTAGGATTAGTTCTTTGAACATAGTTTGATCACCGGTCATGTACTTTGAGCATCCACTATCAAGGTACCAATAGTTACCTTTTTCCTTGGTGTGGAGGCATACCTCATTTTCGTCATCGATTTCCATTAAGCATAGGTTGGCAATATCCTCGTATCTGACCTCATTGTCCGAAGAATCTTTTTCTTCGTCATCACTCCACATGGTTACAATCATAGCTTTCTTTTTGAAGCTCTTATATGGTTTGCTTGTTGTTTTACAATGGGCTTTGATGTGACCGGGCTCCTTGTAGCCATAACACACAAATGGTTCCCTTTTTAGAGTGTGATCCTTTATGTAAGGTTTTTTACTCTTCTTCAAGAACTTGTGAAACCTATTGGTGATTAGAGCCATCTCACCATCTTCTTCACTACTGTCTACCTCTTCTTCCTATTCTTCCTCTTTGTTGTTCATAGAGGCTTTGAGAGCAATTTGTTTGTTTTTTTCTCATCATTATTGACAACGAAATTCATTTCCTCCATCTTGTATTTCAACAATGATCCGAGGAGTGTTTCAACATCTAGTTTGTCAAGATCTTTGGTTTCTGTTATGGCCGTCTAGTTTGTTAAGATCTTAACATCTAGTTTGTTAAGATCTTCCTTGTTAGTTCAAATTCCTCAATGTTCCTACCGAGAAGCTTTAGACCGTTGACAATGGTAGTAAAATGTGAGTGCATTTGAGAAATAGTTTCATTTGAAGACATTTTGAAGGTTTCATATTTGGACACTAGCATATAGATTTTTTATTTTTTAACTTCTCTAGTTCCTTCATATGTAACTTGTAATTTGTCCCAAATTTCTTTAGTTGAAATACATGCAGAAATTTTATTGTATTCAGCAATTCTAGAGCATAATGTAACATGTTAGTTGCTCTATTATTGAGAGACATATTTCTACAATCCTCTTCATTAAACTCTGTTATGAGTTTAGGCATTTTATGATTGATTTCTCCAATGATTATTTCCTTTATAAGAATTCTAGGTCTCTCTTCAATGACTCTCAATAGATTGTAATCTTGTCATTCGACAAAGATTTTCATTCTATTTTTCCAATAGTTATAGTTGGAGCCATTGAACAAGGGAGGCCTAGTATAGGAATGCCCTTCGGTATAGCTATTCGATGCCGTCGGATCAACTCAAAGATTTTAAACCTAAAATTGAGTACGAAGATCTGATACCACTTGTAAACCGAGGTTTAAACCTAAGAGGGGGGTGAATTGGGTTTTAAAAACTTTTTCTAATTTACTTGCAAGTTTTTAAACAGTTAAATACACAAAGAATGCAATCAAATAATATGCTTGAAAGTAAAGGAGTTTAAGGAAGAGAATATGCAAACTCCATTTATAGTGGTTCAAAAATATCAGAATCTCTCTGACCCTATGTCCACTCTCTTCAAGGAACCTCCTTGAAGCAATCCACTAAAACTTTAGTCGTGCAACTTAGCGGGTGTTGCACAAACCTTACAACCAATATTTTCCTCACGGAAGCTAATCTCTTCCTCATGGAAATTAATCACTAGGATATCTCATGGCCTCATAGATATTTAAAGGAATAACTTCCCCATCGAATTCCATAGTGAGAGTCCCATCATTAACATCTATCTTTGTCTATGTAGTTTTTAGGAATGGTCTTCCTAGTAGTATCAATGTTGGGTTAGGAGATGTCTCATCCTCCATCTCTAGAACATAAAAATCCGCCAAAAAGACTAATTCATTTACCTGCACCAAAACATTATCTACAACTTCTTTAAACCTTGGATAAGTGTTAAAATGGTCAGAAATTTGTATAATTACACCAGTTTTCTTAAGTGGTCCAAGATTTAAAGAAGTATAAATAGATTAAGACATCACATTAATTGATGCTCTTATATCTAACATAGCTTTTTCAAACCTGGTACTGCCGATTGTGCAGGGAATGGTGAAAGTGCATGGATCTTCGCACTTGGATGGAAGCTTCCTTTGTAGCACTGCTGAGATGTTTTCCCCTACACTTATTTTCCCATTCTTTTTCAGCTTTTGCTTATTAGTGCACAATTCTTTCAGGAACTTGGCATACACAACACCTATTTTATTGCATCCAAAAAAGGTATATTTACCTCCACATTGCAGAAGGTCTCCAGAATTTTCTTATCTTGCTCCTCCTTTTTAGACTTAGTAAACCTGCTAGGAAAAGGTGGAGGAGTAACATAGGAAAAGTTAGGCATTTTTGCACTTACCTTGGGGGATGACGAATTATCAGTGAATGGTTCGCCTTCATCTTCCTCCAGAATGGCTTTCCTTTTTTGTTCTTCATTTGTGGATGTCGTGCTTGATAGTGCATGTGGTGAAGTTTCAAGTAGCTTTCCACTTCTCAATGTGACTGCACTAGCATTCTACCTTAGGTTAACCACAGTCTGAGGTGGGAGTTTTCCTAATTCTTGTGCTTCTAACTTACCCACTGTTGTAGCCAGTTGGCTCATTTGATTATCCAAACTCTAGATACTTGCCTTGTTTCCTTGTATTGGTAGCAAGGGCTTTTACTATGTCTTCCAGAGATGCACTTGAGTTTTATGGAGTGGGTTGAGGTTTAGCTTGGTATGGCTATTGCATCCTTTGTTGATTGAACCTTGGTGGCCAATTGAGAATTGAATTTGGAGTATTTTGTTGATTTCCCCCATAGCTAAAATTAGGATGATCCCTCCATCCAACATTGTAGGTGTTGGAGAAAGGGTCATATCTCTGCCTTTGTTGACTTGGAAATCTGCCCATGGCATTAGCTTGCTCCATGTTGCCTTCTTGCAAAGTTAGGCACGTGTCAGTTAGATGCCCTATCATCGAATAAACTCCACATGGTTTGGCTTGTTGCATGTTCCCCACAGCCATTTGTTGCACGAGTGAAGTGAGGTGGGCAAGTTGTTGTTATCCCTACCTCATTCACTTCTTTGGTGGTGGTGGTGGTTCATACCGGCTACTGAACTGTTGGAAGTTAGCTTCCATGTTTGCAATAAAATTCCTTGTGGCTTTCGGTGTTTTATCCACTAAGGCTCCCCTACTAGCAACATTAATCATACTCCTCTCAATTGGCATTAATCCCTCATAGAAATGTTGGATAAGGAGTTGTTCACTAATTTGGTGGTGAAGGCAGCTAGCACAGAGTTTCTTAAAATGATCCTAGTATTTATAAAGTGATTCTCCATTGTATTGCCAAATACAACATATTTCCTTCTTGATGTTGGCAGCCTTTGATACAGGTAAATACTTCTCCAAAAATAGCCTTTTCATATCATTCTATATGGTTATAGTGCCGAAAGGTATATAGTAGAGCCATTCCTTTGTTGAATCAGCCAGAGAGAATGGAAAGGCTCTCAGCTTGACTTGCTCTTCAGAAATTCCAATCGGTTTCATGCTTGAACACACCACATGAAATTCCTTGAGATACTTATTTAGGTATTCTCCTGCAAAACCGTGGAATGTCGGCAAGAGATGAATCATTCCCAATTGATTTCAAAAGCAACCTCTAGAGTAGGATACTCAATACATAATGGTTGTTGATCAATGTCCTAAGCCGTCAACTCCTTAAGTGTTCAGTTATTTAGTGTCATCTCCTCATAATCAGAGTAGTCCGAATCAGCTAATGAGTCACTTGACGAACTAGATGGGAGAGCGGTGTGGACTGGTCGATTAAATGTTTCTGAGATGGGTCCTTTTGATCTCAAGTTATAAGGACTCTGATGCATTCAAATTTACATGAAAAAGAAAAAGAAAAACAAACTAAAAAACAAAAGTAAAAACTGAAAACAAACTAAAAAATTAAAATTAAAATTAACAAATAATCAATTTAACGAATTAATTTAACAGTCCCTAGCAACAGCGCCAAAATTTGGCACTCCAAAAAACATGTGTAAATTAATTCCTTGCTCTAAAACTTATCGTATGAAATATAGTGGAAAGCAAATGTCATTTCCCACTGAGGATTGTAAATTAATTCAATTAAACACTTAATTGTTAAAATAAAAAAAATATAAATAATTAAACTAAATTAAATTCAAAACAACCTAATAAATTAATTGGTTTTTTTTAAATGATTAACTAAAAATTACGAATAATGAAAGACAACTAAAATATGATTCAAAATTGAATAAACTTTGTAACAATAATGAGAAAACTGGTCAAATGATCATTCTCCACCATTAGACATGAAATGACAAACAATATCAGAGTTATCCCCAAATTCTTAATAAAATTACCAACCGTAGATAATAATAAGCTCTATTACCCCAATCTTTCCTTAGTTTGTTGTTAAGTAAAACCAGCTCTTTAGTTAATCTCTATCTATTAAATAACCTAGAATAAGCTCTCTAAATTTAATTTAATAGAAACATTAGGTTAAGAAAGATAGGTTGGTCCAAGAAACAAAAGTATAAGCTCAGTTCATTTATCTTGAGTTATGTTCCATATAATAATCACACGAAAATATCCCATCATTAGTGATTACTAATTGCTACCATTGATTAGAAATTCAAGACAATTACAGATCAAGATTCCTAACCTGGCAATATATAATTACCTTATTTTATTTGGTTGGCCACCCCAAATAAAATAAATAATAATCATAAACAATTCTTATGGAAGAATGTAAACAATTTTATTAGAAATATGAATAATAATCTCTGAATATTCAATCATAAAATCATGTCAAGGGCTTTGAAATCACCCTTAACCAAAAATAAAATTAGCTTGACATAATCCTAAAATTAAAAACAAAATAAATATTCAAAGACATGAAAGATGGAAAGATGAAGAATGAAAGCGAGCAACAGTAATCTTGAAGAGTCTTATATGCAGATGAATCTCTTTGATCACCAATAGCAACTACACTCTTCCCAATTTTCTCTTCTCTATTTTTTTTGTCTAGGAAAAATATGTTCTTCTTACAAGCCAAGGGAAGTCAGCCTTATATAGGCAAACTCAATATTCATTAGGACTTTTTTTATTATTTTGTTCTCCAACTATGTGGGCCGCGGCCCATGTCAATAAACATCCCCAACCAAACTCCAGGGAACAGATGGCCGCAGCATGCAAAATCCATGCTGCGGCACGCATCCTTCTCCGAATTCAGCTATTTTCCTTTGATACAATAGCGTAATCTCTCTCATTCTGACTCCGATTTTTGAACTGTTTGATCCTAAACATTTCGGATCTGCTTACCAATATTATTTTTTCATCCAAATATTATTTTAAAACGTTTGTGACCTAAAAATGCACCAAAAATACATGTGATTCCGAAAAACACATTTTAAAGACAATTTAGTAAAAATGCAAGATATAAACCTAATTTCCCACAAATAATACCGATAAATCACTAAGTATTATTATATTTTCAAGTATTCATCATGAACAATTAAGCAATCCTATATATTTCAATAACTATTATCCTAAGATTATGCATCATCAGCGTGTCTATAATTATAGAGCACCTTATAATGTTAAGAAGGTATAGGTCCCTAAAGTAACTGTATTTTCTAGAACTAACCCCAAAGGACCCAATAAGTTTTGGGTACCTAAGAATGCAATTGTGCATCCCTGTGTAATGTAGATATGTCTCCACACCAAGGAAAAAGGTAACTATTGGTACCTTGATAGTGGATGCTCAAATCACATGCTCTAAGGGATGGCGAACATGTCACCATTTGAGATAACACAAAGATAAAGATCATCGGGCATGGAAAAGTTGGTAACGATTTCTCAACCATTGATAATGTATTATATGTGCAAGGCCTTAAGTCAAATTTGCTTACTATTAGTTAACTATGTGACAAAGGAAACAAAGTCATATTTGAAACCTCTCATTGTCTAGTTATAGATATCAAGAGTAACAAGATCAAGTTTGTTGGCCATAGACATGAAAATGTCTATATAGTTGATTTAAAATCTTTGCATTCAAAAAATGAAAATTGTTTTCCCGCATTTAGTGAAAACCCATGGTTATGGCATAGAAGACTTGGCCATGTGAATATGGATTTGCTTAAAATCATTTCAAGAAAAGATTTAGTCATTGGACTTCCAAAAATCAAATTTGAAAAAGACAATGTGTGTGATGCTTCTTAAATGGAAAAACAAACTAGAATTTCTATTAAATAAAAAAATATAGTTCAACTACTAGACCATTGGAACTTCTACGTATAGACTTGTTTGGTCCAATAAGTACCATAAGTATAGGTGGCCATCAATATGCTCTTGTTATTGTTGATGACTATTCAAGATATACCTTATTATTTTTTTGCTTACAATGATGAAGCTTACAAAGGATTTGTGAAGTTTTGTAAAAAGGTTCAAAATGAAAATGAATTTTTATTTCTAGTATAAGAAGTGATCATGGAAAGGAATTTGAAAACCAAATTTTTTCAAAATTTTGTGATGAAAATGAAATTGATCAGAATTTTCAGTACTTAGAACTCCTCAACAAAATTGGATTGTTAAGAGGAAAAATAGAGTTCTAGAAGAGTTTGCAAGAACAATACTTTGTGAAAATAGTTTGCCAAAATACTTTTGGGTGGAAGCCATAAACACTTCTTGCTATGTTCTGAATAGAGTCTTAATTAGGCCTATGCTTAACAAAACTCCATACGAATTATTGAAAGGTAGAAAGCCTAATATCTCTTATTTTCGTTTGGTTGGTTGTAAATGCTTTATCCTAAATAACAATAAAACTAACTTAGGTAAATTTGACTCAAAGACTGACGAGGGGATATTCTTAGGATATCCAACCTCTAGTAAAGCTTATAGAGTTTTTAACAAGAGAACTCTAATGGTTGAAGAATTCATACATGTAGCCTTTGATGAGTCTAACCCAATTAATAGTATAGTAGGTTCTTTTAATGATGATGCAAATTTCATTTTAAGGATAGAAATACCTGCTCCCATTGTTGACCCGAAGGAGAGTGAACCTTAATTAAATTAAGCGGTGGACACTCACAATCTTGATCAACCATCTACAAGTCAATAAGAGGATAGTCTTCTCAAAGATTAGAGGTCTATTATTATCCAATCGATCAAGTGATTGGTGATCCTTCACAAAAGGTAATAACTCGTTCCTCTATTAAAAATATTTGCAATTGTGCAGTTTATTTATCTTAAGAAAAACCTAAGACGTTTGTAGAAGCCGAGAAGGATATTGATTGGATAAATGCTATGTAAGAAGAAATAAATCAATTTAAAAGAAACAAAGTATGAAATCTAGTTCGCAGACCAAAGAATAACACTATAATAGGAACTAAATGGGTATTTAGAAATAATATGGATGAAACTGGAATAGTAACTAGGAACAAGGCTAGACTAGTTGCTAAGGGATATAATCAAGAAGAAGGAATTGATTTTGATGAGACCTATGCTCTCGTAGCTAGATTAAAATCTATTAGCCTTTGCTTGCTTTAATAAGTTTAAGTTTTTTCAAATGGATGTAAAAAGCACCTTTTTAAATGGCTTTATAGAAGAAGAGGTGTATATTGAGCAACCTCTTGGATTTGAAAATCCTAGTCTTCCAAACCATTTTTATAAACTCTCTATGGGTTGAAGCAAGCTCCAAGAGTATGGTATGAAAGACTAAGTAAATTTTTGCTTGAAAATGATTTTACAACAGGAAAAATAGACACAACTTTCTTTATAAAAACTCACAAAAATGACACACTGTTAGTCTAAATATGAGTTGATGATATTATATTTGGTACCTTTAATGAATCTATGTGTCAAGAGTTTGCTAAGTGTATGCAAGGTGAATTTGAAATGAGCATGATAGGAGAGCTTATGAAAGAATGCATCCTATTAATCAATCAAAATACACCAAGTACCTATTAAAGAGGTTAAGCTCAAAGTCAGCTGGCACTCCTATGAGAACCTCTATAAAACTTGACCTAGATGAGGACAATAAGTGAGTAGATACTAAAACTTATAGAAGCATGATAGGTTTCTTTAACTGTAAGTAGACCTGATATAATGTTCAGTGTATGCATGTGTGCTAGATTTCAAGCTAATCCTAAGGAATCACATGTAATTATAGTAAAAAGAATCCTTAGATATCTATAAGGAACTCGAAACCTAGGGTAATGTTCTAGAAAATTAACTTTTGAGCTTGTAGGATATTTAGATGCTGATTTTGCTGGTTGTAGACTAGTTAGAAAAAGCACTAGTAGAACATGCCAATTCTTAGGTGCAATGTTAACCTCTTGGTTTTCCAAGAAATAAAATCCGGTTGTATTATCAACCGCGGAAGCGGAATATGTAACAGTCGAAAGTTGTTGTACACAAGTATTGTTAATGAAACAACAATTAGAAGACTGTAGCATGAACTTTAAAGATATACCAATTCATTGTGATAACACTAGTGCTATCAACTTGATCAAAAACCCTATTCAGCCTTCTAGAACCAAATACATATAAATAAGACATCACTTCATAAAAGACCATGCTCAAAAGGGTGATATTAGACTAGAATTCATTCCTTCATAATATCAAATTGTTGATATTCTTACAAAACCCTTAAGTGAAGATAGTTTATGCAAGATTATACTATTGATGGGCTTGATAAACTATGATAAAATGTATGTTTGATTGCATCAACATTCATAATATGCGTATTTGACATCTAGTGAATGAGTATTAACTCTTATTTAATATATCTCTCACTTAAGATGGCATAGATAAACAATTTTGTGCTAAAATTTCCAGATAGAGCTCAAAATTTTAAATTTTCTGAATGACCCAATCGACTAGTAGATTGACACCAGTCAATTGGTATCCCATTGCCCATTTTACTAGTCGACTAGTATAAAGCATCCAGTTGACTGGTACTACAAGATATTGTTTTGACCCAAAATTTGAAATTTTGGCGGCCCACTCAGTTGACCGGTATGGTTCACCCAGTCGACTGGTGTATGTCTACCAATATACCCAGTCAACTAGTGTCCCAATCCAGTTGACTGGTATGTCAAAATTTCTCAAATTATGAAGAACCCAGTTGACTGGTATCGTGATTCTATAAATAGTCTCTTCAGATTTTTCAGTTTTCACGCCATCTTTGAAAAATCCTAAGCTTTTTCTCTTTAGAAAAACCTTGATTTCAATCCAAAATCTCTAAAAAAACAATCAATAGCACCTTCAATCATATCCCAAATCACCTCTATTTCAACTATTCACAGTTGAAATCTCCATTTTTTTCCAAATCTCTTTCAAATTTTTTTTAAAAGAATATGCATCAAAACCATTGTTGGAAGACCTTATATGCCCACAAGGCCCCGGTCCAAGAAGTCCTCGGCACCAGACACAAAGGGAAAAGGATTGGCTGGTTCATCAAGCAAGATAACAAGGGGCAAGCTTGATGAGTTTTTATTTTGGAACTCCGTCGCCAACAAAAGGTATACCTCCGTCATTCACAATAAGAAAATCATAACGAGTAGATTCATCGATTTCGATTCTATCTGTCATACAAACTTTGATATTTTCTAAGCTTTCAAAGCCATTAACCTAAAAGCACTTGTAACTATACACCAAATATACTACCCGCGCCTCATCCACCAATTCAATGCCAACTTGGTCAAACCGAGCTCATTAGCTCTTCGGTTTAAGACTAAGGTAATGGGCATAGAATTTGAAGTTAATATTGACCTTCTGGTCAATATCCTGAGGATCCCAGTGAAAGGGGTTCAATAGAGTCTAGATGGATGGCTAGACAACTTTGAATACGATGAGGCATACCAGATTGTTTGGGGCAACACTAACTACATCTTTAAGCCCATTATATTTCACCAATGTAGTGATATGTCCCTTGACTCGAAGTTGTTCAATCTCATTATGAGTTGGACAATCCACTTGAGACTCGAGAGTCGGAGCTATCTATCCAAGATAGATGTGGTATTGATTTGGTGTTCAAAACATGACACCATTTCAATATCTACCCTTTACAGCTTGCCAAAATGATTAATGGCAAAGTGATTGACTCCGAGTGCCTCCCCTACAAGATGCTCATCACCCTGATCCTCCAACATTTTCGAGTTCCCTTACCCGCCTCAGAGGCTCAGAACATCGACCCCAAGGACATCATCAATGTCTCTTCTTAAAGAAGATAGGGTGCATGATTCGAGATGGGATGGTATACTCCAAGGCTAGGAGGAACATTTGGGTTGGAGAGGACGACATTAGCGAGGAGGACGATGAGGTTCCTACTGATGCAGCTCCTCTCATTACTATGGGCACTGATGAACGAGCACCTAGTCCATAGCATGGTGGCTCTAGTACTAGTCAGGTTGGCTATGATGACATTCTATAGGCTATTGTGAGCCTCCAACTATCCATGCAGTCTGGGTTCCAGAGCTTGAGCTCTTCAGTCGATCACATGCATCGTGACCTCTGCACACTCTAAGACAATTTCAAGTTACACCAGTAGCACACAGAGAGCTCTTTGGCTGAGCTTCAAGATCTTTTTTGAGACGACTCTAACTCCCCCGCTCGCTGAGTCTTTTCATCTATCTTTTTTTTTTATGTATAACTCCATTGATATTCAGTATGAACATTTCTTTTCTTATTATACATTCATATGCTTGTACTCGATGTTCAGCTTTTGTAAGCTTATGATGTATGGATGCTTATATATAGTTGCCTAATTTTCAGTTATTTAGCTTTTAGCTCATATACTTTCTTTACTTTTGTGGTATATGGTTACTTGGTTTAAGTTATTCGTACTCAACAATATGCTTTAACTGCTTAAACTAGTGTGGAAACTTTTGATTCTTCTTGGAAAGTCTTCCAAATTACAAATCATACCTAGTTTTTGTACACAAGTTTGTTTTTGCCTTATCTTCATGGTTGTGGTATTTATTTTTATTTATATTTCGATTTTTCACCCCCTTTCATGTTGTTGTCAAAACAGGGGAGAAAAATGAGAAAAATCAATATATAAGAGAAAATTGTATGTAAACTTAGAATAAAGCATATATTTAGGGGGAGAATTGCTCTAAACATGTCAAAAAATGTAATACTATCTTGTATTGATTGGTTGGGTTGATATAATTATACTTAAACTGCTTTTGAATGCTTAACAGGTTGGTTTTAATCCGAAAAACAGAGGAGATTCTGCCCAAATTTTTCTAAAAACCAACACTTAGTTTTTAAAAGTGTTTTCTCTTTCTTTAGTTTTATCATCATAAAAAAAAAAGGAGCAGATTGTTGACCCGTATTTAATTTTAATAATGACAAAACACTACTTTAATTGCACTAACAGTTTGATCTAACTCTTTAAGCGGTAAAAGCATTCAATACAGAAACAAGATGCAAGAATTCAACGTGATTCAGACACCAAAACAAGACAGAAGATCTAGAATAGGCATTAAGGTAATTGAAACAATTGTAAATCTCTTATGTTCAATTATATAACTTGATTTGTGGCTCAATTTACAAAATAATTTGACAAAACTAAAAATACAAAAGTTTTCAAGTCAAAAACTGTTTTTGAAAAAGGTAAACTAGGTTGAAGGACAACATTGAAGGACAACCCAGTCGACTGGATCAATATACCAGTCAACTAGGATATGGGATAGAAAGTTCCTAGCCGACTAGTGTTGAGGACCCAGTCGACTGGTACAAGGACCCATTCGACTGGTCTTATGGCCCAGTTGATTGGGGCATGAAAATGCACTTTAGATAGAGTTAATTATATGCATTTGTTGAGATTAATTTTGATTATTCATTGAACTTCTTGAAAAATGTGGTTCTTTAGAGAATTATGTGTTTTAGGGTGTTTTGTAGATTTAAAAAAACAAAGAAGCCTTAAACAAAAAATTATATAAAATATGATCGAAATAATCCACAACATCTAGACCAATTCAGAGCAGGGAAACCGGGTTTCCCAAGAGGAGTGCAACAAAACCCATCATTTCTAGGCTGTTAAAGATAAATTGAGCATTTTGCTAAGTCATGTTGTCACTAGCAAATGGTGAAAAATAGTTTCACTAAATTGCCAGAATTGCCCGTACAGATTAGTCATTTTTGCGGATTAAACTGTATTGATTCAGGAAGAACCAGGAGATGAACCATATATGCTTGGAAAGATCCGGATGTCTATTTTCTGGGGAATTTTATAGCTCACAAATATGATTTTTTTTAGAGAAAGTTATGGCAGTTTTAGTAGATAAATGTCATGTTGTGCCTGATTTCAGCGTGGCAGAAATGTAGGAGCTATTAAATTTTTATTTTTTTGGTATTTGCAAGGCCTAGAAAATAGCACAATTGGACCAGTTCTAGCCAACATAAATTGGGCTTGGACAACAGTAAACACATGGCCTGAACAGAAACCCTAGGGCGACTTTTTTGTCTACAAAGCTGTCTCCATACAGCTATATATAAGATTTTAGACTCGGAGAACATGAGACTGAAGAGATACACACTGAATTTCTAGAGAGCTATTGTAATTATGTATTATCGACTAGGCTAAGTTTTAACCAAGGCAAAAAGATGAACTCCTAAACCTAGCGGGTTTAGCTTGTATTTAATTCAGTATTTGTGTTTTTAACATCGAATAATTATTTTGAACTATTCCATTTTATTTAATATTGAAGTTGATATTTTTATGGGACAGACAATTATATTTTCTTCTTCCATAGATTTTATTTAACTCCAGTGATTGTTTTTCTTTTTCTCCATATAAGTTCAGTCATGCTTCTCTTATGTGTGGAATTTAGGATGCAATTGATTTTAGTATATTAATTATATATGCTGGTCCTTTATTGCGTTATTGTCTCTGGATATATCTTCAATTTAAGATATCATATATGATTGACCATTGCATTACTTGTAAAAACAAGAAAGGGATTTCTCATAATAATTTACAAAAGAATATTTTTGGTGCTTTTACTATTATTTTTCGATTACATATTTGGGATGTGAAATACATAGTTGAGTTATAATTACTGAATTGATACAAATTGAAGCTGTGAAATTTAGGAGGGATTATTGGACCCTTGTGTTGCTCATTATTGATTTTCTTTCACTTAATTCAATTGTTTCATTTAATTCTCAACATTTTCTTAATATTAATTTTTAATTTTGTTTCCATTATTTTTTGCATGAGACTTTGATTGTAGAACGTTCTCTTCATGGGATCGACACCCCATTCTATACTGCTACTACCGCATAGTACTGTTTGGGCGTAATTCAAATTTTAGCATCGTTGTTAGGGAGAGTGTCAGTCTACAAAGAGGTTTTCGGGTACTATCTTTCCAAACTCTTTCTTTTAGTTTCTTTTTAATTCTAGCTTTAGTTTATTTTTTAGTTTTCTTTTATTCAACAAAAACTTACTTAATTAAAAATTAATTGATAATTTAAATTAATAATTATAAATAAATAAATAAATAAAAAGAGAGTGTTGGTGGTATATATATTGGGATAGAGACGAACACAGACGATTGGTTAGAATCCTTCAGTTAGAATACCCACCGAATTACATTAGGAGTGAAATGGGTTCAAACACAAGCTCTAACACCATGAGCAATCACGAAGATGACCCTGTTAGGACCCTAAATACCTTTATCCCACATGCACATCTACACCATCATGTATCATGTTTTCGCCAAACACACCACATACAGATTTCAAGCCGGGCATGATAGCATTGATACCCACCTTCCACAGTTTAGAAAGCGAAAACCCTTATGTTCACATTAAGGAATTTGTGGAAGTGGTGGCCACGTTTCATGGCAGACCTAAGGCTATTAACTCAGTTAAACTGAGGTTTTTTCCTTTTTCTTTGAATGACAAAGCAAAGAGTTGGTTATACTCTTTGCGGCCGAGGTCCATAGGTTCATGGGAAGAAATGACGCAAGCATTTTTCAATAAATACTTCCCACTTAACAAAACCAATGGTCTGAGAAGACAAATTTCAACCTTTACCCAAAAGGATAGCGAGACATTGTATCAGGCATAGGAGAGGTATAAGGATTTGTTAAATATGTGTCCACACCATGGGTACGAGAGTTGGCGCGTAGTTAGTCATTTTTACGAGGGACTTACGAGTAGAGAGCGTCAATTCATAGAGATGATGTACAATGGGGACTTTATGTAAAAGGACCCTGATGACGCAATTGAGTATTTGAATGACTTGGCTGAGAAGGCCCATACTTGGACAGGGTTTAGTGCTATTGAAAGCACAAATAGAGCAAGACCGGCCGAGATCTACCAACTTAAGGAAGATGATAGCATGAAAGCTAAATTAGAGCGAGTAACTCAAGAGTTAGAGGCACTTAAAACCCAAGATGGTAGACTCGCGTATATTGTTGCAAGAGTCAATTCACAAGGTGTTTGTTTCATCTGTGGGGGAGTGGAACACTTAGCTCAAGATTGCTCGACTTATACAGAGATGAGAAGGGTTTTTGATGAACAATATAACGCCTTAGGGATTTACAGGAAGCCTCATAATCTTTCTCCAATACATATAATCCTAGTTGAAGTAAACACTTGAACTTTAATTGGAAGCTCGTCTCAAACCAACCCACACACACATATGCACAACCTCCTGTGTCATACCCAGCAACCTCATACAATGTGTAACCTAATAGAATCCCTTTAGAGGAAAAATTAAATGCATTTATGGAGTCACAAGGTAAAATTATTCAGAGATTGGAAACTGTTGTGACACAGGTAATTGAAGAGAACAAGGAAATTAAAAGTCAAATAATTAAGCTAACAAGTTCTCTCGTAGTGCAAAAGCAAGGTAAATTCCATCTCAGCCTCAATCAAATCCAAGGGGGCAACATATGGCACAAACCTCTGCTTCAAATTCAAAATATATCACAGAGGTCAATGCCATAACTACTCGGAGTGGTAAGGTGTTAGATGGACCAAGTCAGATGACGATCACGAGCACTTCTTCGAGCACCGAGGAGAACACCCCCAAGAACAAGCCAAATGAAAAATTTCAGGCTCAAGTCCCTTTTCCCCAAGCATTCTGACCAAAAGAAAAAAATTTGAAAATACAAGGTGAGATCCTAGAACATTTGAAACAAGTTAAGATTAACTTGTCTTTGCTTCATGTGATTAAACAGGTACCAACCTATGCAAAGGTGATCGAGGATCTGTTCACCATAAAAAGGAAGCATCAAGTCAAGAAGACTGCATTCTTGACTGAACAAGTGAGTACGGTAATTGAGCAAAATAAATCGCTCAAATATAAAAACCCAAGGTGTCCCACAATCAACTGTCAAATTGGGACTCATGAGATCGATCAAGCTTTGCAGGATCTAAGAGCCAGTATGAACTTAATGCCTTACATTGTCTACTTGCAACTGGGTCTAGGAGAGATCAAACCCACATTTGTGGTACTACAATTGGTCGACTGATCGACTAAGCAACAAAAGGGGATAGTCGAAGATGTACTAATACAAATAGATAAGTTCTACTATCCTGTTGATTTTCTCATTTTGGATACTTATTATGTGGTTGATATGGAGTCTAAAGTTCCAATCATTTTAAGAAGACCTTTCCTAGCCACCTTTAACACTCTTATTAATTGTAGGAATGGTCTAATGAAGCTGTCTTTTGGGAACATGACTCTAGAGGTCAACATTTTTAACATCGAAAGACAACCACATAATGATGATGATTTCTATCATACTTATATCATAGACACACTAATCCCAGAGGAGGCTCACTTGAGCAAAAATTCAAAATCTTTAGAGTATCTCCTTGGTATTTTTTATTCTGAGAGTTCACTTTATCCTGACGATGTTTTCGATGTTTCTACTATTTTAGGGTTAAGGATAATGGAGAATAGAAATGGCAACCAAGTTTTGAGGAGTTACCAAGAGATGGAGAGAGACTTAAGCCATCTGCTGAAGAGACCTTCAGCAGACCCTAAAGGTCAACTTAGCAATGCTACCTGAAAGATTCAAACATGCATTCTTAGGACTAGGTGATACCTTTCCTGTTATTATTTCCTCTGTATTTAGTGATTCACAAGAAAGAAATTGATTGACATGTTAAGTGAGCACAAAGCTGTATTAGGATGGATAATTGCTGACATTAAAGGTATTAACCTCTTTATATGTTCACATAGGATCCATTTCAAGGAACGAGCTAACCCCTGTAGAGACCCCCAGAGATGACTTAACCCTGCTATAAAAGAAGTTATGAAAAAAGAAGTTTTAAAGTTATTAGATGCGGGTATCATTTACCCAATCTCTGATAGTAAATGGGTTAGCCCGACTCAGGTAGTACCTAAAAAGTCTAAGGTAACTGTGGTAACCAACTTGGAGGGGATGTCTGTTCCTACTAAGGTAATGATGGGGTGGCACATATGCATAGACTATAGAAAACTTAATTTCGCCACCCGTAAGGATCACTTTCCACTTCCATTTTTAGACCAAATCTTAGAACATGTAGTTGGTCATCCCTTTTATTGCTTTCTAGACGGGAATTTAGGATATTATCAGATAGAGATTGCATTAAAAGATCAAGATAAGACTATGTTCACATGCCCATTTGGTACTTATGCATTCCGGTGTATGCCTTTTGGACTGTGTAATGCGCCAACTACATTTCAAAGACGCATGATGAGTATATTTAGCAATATGGTTGAAAAATTTATGGATGATTTGATTGTGTTTGGTGATTCTTTTGATTCATGCCTACTCCATTTACAGGTTATTTTGAGTAGATGTGAAGAAAAAATGTCTTGTTCTTAATTGGGAAAAATGTCATTTCATGGTTCCCTCTAAACTAGTTTTGGGGTACATAATTTATGAAAAGGGGATTGAAGTGGATAAATCAAAAATAGAATTGGTCTCTAAATTGTCCACATCCAAAATTGTTCAGGATGTTAGATCCTTTCTTGGGCATGCCAGTTTTTATAGGAGGTTTATACAGATTTTTTTTGCTATATCTAGACCATTGTATAACCTTTTAGCTAAAGAAGTCATGTTCAATTGGACACAAGAGTGTGAGGACGCTTTCAGAACTCATTCCGACCCCATTATGCAGTCACCAGATTGGAATTTACCGTTTGAGATTATGTGTGACGCAAGTAATTATGCGATGGGGGCAGTTTTGGGACAACAAAGGGAGGGGAAGCCCTTTATTGTATACTACACTAGTAGAACTCTTAATAATGCACAAATAAATTATTCCACTACTGAAAAAGAATTGCTAGTGGTAGTCTTTGCCTTAGATAAATTTCGTGCTTATTTTATTGGTACATCTATCACTGTTTTTACTGACCATGCAGACCTTAAGTACCTTCTTTCAAAGAATGATGCTAAGGCAAGATTGATTAGATGGATTTTACTCTAGCTGGAATTTGATTTAACAATTAAGGATAAGAAGGGGGTGGAGAATGTGGTGGCAAATCACTTGTCTCTCTTGGAGTTTAATGAGTCTGCCAATAGGCCACCCATCCTAGATGACTTCCTCAACGAACATCTGTTCGTCATAAGCCAAGTACCATGGTATGTGCACATTGTAAAATACTTGGTTTTTGGCGAAATGCCATCCATGTAGAGTGCGCAAGATAAACATAAATTTTTGGTCGAGGTGAAAATTTTCTATTGGGATGACCCTTATCTTTATAAGTATTGCCCTGACCAAATTATGAGGCAGTGCATCCCTATGGTTGAGATTAATAGTGTCTTACATTTTTGTCATAGTTCAACTTGTGGTGGTCATTTTTCTATGAAAAAGACTGCTACAAAAATTCTACAGTCTGGATTATATTGGTCTTCTCTGTTTAAAGACACTGACAATTTTTGTTGTTGTTGTGATAGATGCCAAAAGCTTGGTGCTCTGTCCCGAAGGCATGTGATGCCCCTAACCCGATTCTTGTCATTGAAATATTTAATTGTTGGGGGATTGATTTTATGGGACCCTTTCAACCTTCCTTTGGGTATCTATATATCTTGCTTGCAGTGGACTACGTGTCTAAATGGGTAGAGGTTGTGGCATGCCGAAACAACGACAACAACACTGTGGTCAAATTTCTTAAGGAAAACATTTTCTCAATATTCGGCACGCCTTGGGCTATGATTAGTGATCAAGGCACTCATTTCTGTAACCGTTCTTTTAAGGTTTTGATGCACAGGTATGGGCTACACCACAAAGTCACTAACACCTACCACCCACAGATGAATGGCTAGACTAAATTGGCCAATCGAGAGGTGAAGCAAATATTGGAGAAGACGGTGAACCCGAATAGAAATGATTCGTCTTTGTGTTTTCCTGACGCTCTTTGGGCTTACCGTACTACTTACTAGACCAACCTTGAGATGTCTCCGTACTGGCTTATCTATGGAAAAGTTTGCCATCTATCGGTTAAGTTAGAACATCGTGCTTATTGGGCTGTAAAAAGCATTAACTTTGATCTTAATGATGCAGGAATTCATAAGAAGCTTTAGTTGGCTGAGATTGAAAAGTTGCGAAATGATGCCTATGACAACTCAAGAATCTACAAGGCAAAGATGAAGGCAGCTCATGACAAGCAAATTCTGAGGAAGCATTTCGAACCCAATTAACGAGTCCACCTCTATGACTCAAGCCTTCACCTTTATCCCAGCAAGCTAAAATCAAGATGGAACAGCCTGTTCGTGGTTAAGCAAGTCTTTCCCAATGGTTCAGTTGAGATAGAAGATCCAAAAAATGGGAGAGTATTTCGAGTGAATGGGCAACGTTTGAAGCACTATGTGGATAAAGTAGAGGAACTAGAGGAGATCTCTTTGGATGCCCCTGTCTACTTTGCTTGATGTTCGGTACTTCAATCTATATTATATTTTACTGCTTTCTAGTTTAGTTTCTTTTGTTTTGTTTTGTTTTCTTTTATGTTTTGTTTTGTGTGATTCAGGTTTACCTACGCTACATTATTGGAGTTCCTCTCTCCCATCGGTATGACTTTCCTATCTTTTGGTGATTATGAGGACACTGTCACATTCTGGTTGGGGGTGGTAGCATATGCATGTTTGTTATATATTGTTTTGTGTGAAACTATCATGGCATGTTTGTGAGATTTTGAGATTTTGTGAACTGTTGATGCATGATTACAACTTTGTTTTCGTCAAGGTCCAATAACACTATCTTGATTAACACTGATTATTTTATGGAAACTCATTTCTGTGCACATACTAAGCTTTGTGGATTGTTTAGAGAGTGATGCATAATATCTTTGGTTTTTAACCATGTTTGAAGCACATTTGTTTTTATTGAGTGGAGAGTCTGAAAAAACTACCATTATGAACTTTTATTGCCTACTTGAATTGGTTTTATTGCTATTTGAGATGCTTTGTTTGGCTTACCTTACATGTGGAGAAATGATTTGGTTAGTTGTCGAAGCCTTCGAATCTATCATTGACATTTATATGGAGTTTTGATCGTCGACAATATTTTGGGAATGATTCTTCTTCCATCAGTTTATTTATTTATATTGTAATTCTCTAAAAGAAAATGAAAAAAAAAAGAGAAGAAAAATCGTTATTTTATCAGCTTATTTATTTATACTGTAATTCTCTAAAAGAAAAAGAGAGAAAAGAAGAGAGAAAAGAAGAAAAAGAAAAAGAAAATATCAGTTTTTGTTTACTTCAGCTTTTAGTTTGTATTCAAAAGAAGGAAGACTCAACAATTTAAGGAAGATAAGTTGTTGCACTATACTCAGAAGAAAGGAGCTTCAACACCAAGGCTTATTGATTAACCATTGAAATTTCGAGGCATTATATTGGTAAGTCGAATAAAGTGTTCTGAATTTTGTGATTAGCCTATCATGTTGTCGATTCTTGTTCACTTGCTTGTCCTAAATTGCTGGACTCTTTCACTGGGTGCTTTTATCTACTTTCCAACTCCATGAGTAAATACTTTGCTTCTTTAAATTGATAAACACTTTACCTGTGAAGATAATGGAGTTGAGGCTTCTTTCTTGGTGGAATTCAAAGTTTTATGCATCATTGGTTTATGGTAAGAAGGTTTAGGCTTAGTGCACACACTCACAGTTTCTCAGAAGACATGATTTGAAAATCTCGTTAGCATCTGTGAGCTTTGGCCAACATTTGTAAGAATGCTAGACAGTTCTGCAAAATTCTCAGATAAAAAACATTCATGCTATGTTACTTTTCACGAATTGTTGTTTCGTTTGCATCACTAGTTACTAGCAATGAGCTGGTTGGGGGTTGTGATTAGGACATGAAAATGCATTTCAGATAGAGTTAATTATATGCATTTGTTGAGATTAATTTTGATTATTCATTGAATTTCTTGACAAGTGTGGTCCTTTGGAGAATTATGTGTTTTAGTATGTTTTGCAGATTTAAAAAAAAAACAAAGAAGCCTTAAACAAAAAATAATATAAAATATATTCGAAAGAATCCATAACATCTTGACCAGTTTAGAGCAGGGAAATAGAGTTTCCCAAAAGAAGAGCAACAAAACCCGTCATTTCTAGACTATTAAAGATAAAATGAGCATTTTGCTAAGTCATTTTGTCACTAGCAAAGGGTGAAAATGAGTTTCACTAAATTGTCAGAATTACCTGTATAGATCAATCATTTTTTAGGATTAAGCAGTATTGATTCAGGAAGAACCAGGAGATGAGCTATATATTGGAAAGATCCAGATGTCTATTTTCTAAAGAATTTCATAGCTCATAAATATGATTTTTCTAGAGAAATTTATGGCAATTTTAGTAGACAAAGGTCAGGCTGTGCGTGATTTCAGAGTGGCAGAAGTGAAGGAGCTATTAAATTCCAATTTTTTTGGGATTTGCACAGCCTGGACAGCAGCACAACTGGACCAGTTCTGGATAGCAAAAACTGAGCATGGACAGTAGCAAATGCACTATTGGAAATCACCTTGACAAGATGCCCAGGTGGTGATCTTCCAAACACCTAAGTCTAGAATGACTTGTAGAAAGAAATACAGCAATCGAAAGCAAGAAAGAAAAGAAGACAAGCGATTTGTTATCGAGGTTTGGCAATAGCCTACGTCCCCGTAAGTTCCTCTAAACTCTCTGCACTAAATCAATGGTTCTTTACAATTACAACAACCCTCTTCAAGAAACCTCAAGTTCTTGAAGGAACAAAGAAGAGAACAAAAAAGACTTTATCACTTTCTATACTTAATGTCTCTTTTTTACAACCAGCCTCTCTACAATGAGTCCCTCTTGTATGTCTGTGTCTTTGCACTCTCATAAAATTCTCTCTTATATATCTGTCACACACACACTTGTGTCTTGTATCACAATGTGTTTCATATCTTATATCATGAGATTGAACCTAGGTGACCCTTTATATAGTGCACCAACTTCTTGTCCAATCTTGTGTGTCATTCTCCACCCTTAGATCTTAATAACCAATCAACCATGGCCCTCCATCAATATTAAGTGGTGTTTTGCACTTTAACCTTGCATCCACGCACCTAACAAGAGGCTGAAACAAGCTGTCCATGTGTGCCTCAGTGTGCCTAGCGCCTAGGCACTGAACAGGGGGCAGTGAGGTGCTAGGCAAAGCCCCTTTACACCACGTTCTGGACGGTGTGGTCCTGGTGGAGGGGCAGTGCGGTGCGGTCCTGGTGGAGGGGAGGTACGGCGCTGCCTTTCTTCAAACTGCATCCTTTCTGGGTGGTGTGGTGCACAATGATGTTGCCCTTCACACAGCAATGCGCACTACTTTGCTTTGTTGATTAGGGGTGTGCACACAAACCTAAATGGATGCACACACATGTGTGCACTCCTTTAACATGCTTTGTTTTAATCTTCCAACCTTGGTTTAGACTTTAACCATCTTTGAACCATGTTTAAACCTTAGACAAATACCAACAATCTCTACCTTTGTCTAAGCGTTTAAACCCGAACCATTGTGCAGAGAACTTCAGGATCCAAACTCATCTTGAGTCATCATTCAACCGACTCCAATCCTACGAAGTCTAAGGCAATGATTGGACCTTCTTAGAGGTAGAACCTTTGTGCCTAAATCTGCAGGACTTTCCTCTGTGGTCTTCTTGTCAACATGAATGCATCCTTTTGTACCATTTTCCAGAATATAATGATACCGAACATCCATATGCTTCATCCCCTCATGGAAAACCGGATTCCTCCACAAGTGCCACACATTTTGGCTATCCGAAGATACCACCACCTGCTCTTTTAGGACCTCCCACTCGTCCAACAACTCTTTGCACCCCATAGCCTCCTTTATGGCTTCCGTAGCCGCTATGAATTCTGCCCCGGTTGTTATGAGTGCTACCACTCGTTGCCACTAAGCCTTCAAATACCTCAGCAACCACTTCATCCCAAGCCAATGCTTCTTTACGAGATTACTCACAAATCTGCTGAGAACACCTATTGCCCAAGAAACTCTTAACCAGTTTCTCTCATTTTCTTGGATTCTACACATCCCAAGGATTTTTTGTGTAAGACTAAGATCCTTCCTCTCGAACTCCTCACTGAGTTGAGATATAAACCTTTCCATCCTCTTCCTGCTGTTTCGAACCAGTAGCACATCAACGACATAGATGAGGATACTCACCATCTTCTCCACCTTGTGTCCAGTTGAGAAAGTTTCTATGAAGTCTATGTCTTCTCTTCTCGTGAACCCATTCGCCATCAGCCTAGGCTTGTTCTGGACTTCATCTCCTCGAGGGTACCCTTCTTTGACCTTGTAAGTCCACTTACAATCAACAACTCTCTGTTTTCCCGGAATGTGCACCAATTCCCAGAAGTTGTTCATCCTTAAAGAATCCATTTCTTCCTCCATAGCTAGCTTTCATCTTGGCGAATCCTTATATCCCATGGCATCAATGTAAGTCTCTTGTTCACTCATCTCTCCTTCTGTCCAAGGAGCTGGTGCATCCACAGCATCCGCAAAACCATATCTTGAAGGTGGTCCGACTAACCTTCTTTCCCAGTCTTTTGTGAGTTGATAGTCCTTCTGACTCCCATCATCATCAACTTCCAGTTCAACCTCCTCACGAGTGTCCTGAGCTTGGCATTCATCAATGGGCTCTACCTGGTCCGAACTCTCTTGCCTTCCTTGCTCTACCTGAACTAAATTCTCCTTGATGCTATGCTCCACAAATGCCGAACTAGTTTGCTCATGAGCCCCTGCAGGGTTAGTTTTCTCCAAGTAGGGAAATAATAATTCATTAAAAATAGCATCCCTACTTATTATTAGTTTCAATCCTTCTAAGGACCATAACCTATACCCCTTAACCCCTTCCCCATATCTTAGAAACACACATTTTTTAGATCCTGGGCTAAGCTCATCATCCTTTTGTTGTGCATACACAGCACACCCAAAAGTTCTAAGGTTGTCCAACTCATGGGGTTTTTCACTCCACATCTTTTCGGGAGTCTTGAGCTCTAAAGCTCTAGAGGGTGATCTATTAACCAAATATATAGCAGTAGACACCGCTTCCCCCCAAAAACATTTGGGTAATCCGGATCCATCTAACATGCACCTAACCTTTTCCATAAGGGTCTTATTCATCCACTCAGTAACTCCACTTTGCTTAGGGGTTTCCACAACCATCCTATATCTTAGAATGTCATTTAACCTATAGCATTGATCAAGTTCTTGGTAAAAACTTTCTAAACCATTATCAGTTCTTATCCCTTAACTACCCTGCCCATTTGAGTCTCTACTAGCCCTTTCCACACCACTAATTTATTCAAAGCATCTGATTTATTTTTAACCAAATAAACCCAAACCTTTCTTGAATAATCATCAATTAAAGACAGAAAGTAAAAGTTACCTCCCTGTGTTGGTGTCCTTGCTGGTCCCCAAAGGTTCGCATGAATGTAGTCAAGAATGCCCTTAGACTTGTGCACTCCGGTGAAGCTGACCCGGTGTTGCTTCTCAAGAACACAACACTCGCAGAAATCAAGTTTCTCTACTTTGTTTCCACCAAGTAGGTCATCCTTGCTGAGAACTTGCAGGCCCTTTTCACTCATATGTCCCCAGCGAGTGTGCCAAAGGGTCGCCTCATCCATCTCAGCCATCAAGCTTGCTGCTTGATCCTTGATCTCCATGTCTCCGATCATCTCATAGAGTCCATCCTTCATTGCTACTTTGATCACTACCAAAGATCCCTTGGCTACCTTGATCTTTCCTCCCTCTATCTTGCATATGTATCCCATGGAATCCAGCTACCCCAATGAGATCAAATTCCTCCTCAAATCTGGGAGATATCTCACATCTTTCAACAGCCTTGTCATTCCATCAAACATCCTCACCTGGATGTCTCTCGTGCCTCTCACTTGGTAAGAAATATCATTCCCCAAGAAAACCCTTTCATCCTTGGTTTCCTTGAAATTTTTGAACCAACTCAGGTGAGGGCACATGTGGTAAGTGCACCCAGTATCCAAGATCCATTTCCTACTGCCTTCTTCCCCCTTGCTCACACTTGAGCACACAACAAGAATATCATCATCTTATTATACTTCTTGGTAACCGAAGCCTCTCCATTCTTGGTATAGCTTCCTCCTCTATCCCTTGTCATCTTCTTGCAATCTTTCTTGACATGACCCTCCTTATGGCAGTAGCAGCAACTCTTCCCTCCAAATCTCGGTTTGGAGTGCTCTCTCCCATAGCTCTCTCCTCTACCTCTGTCCCGGTAGTAGCCATGCATGTTGTTATGCACTCTCCCATGGCTCTCTCCTCTACCTCTATCCCGGTAGTAGTCATGCATGTTGTTGTGCACTTTCCTATGGCTCTCTCCTCTACCTCTGTCCCGGTAATAGCCATTGTTGCTACCATACTGAGTTGCTGGCCTTCTTTTAAAGAATAGCCCTTTACCACTTGATACACTCCTTATCTTGGCATCAAGATTATCTTACAACTCTTCATTAGAATCAAATTTAAAGGCAAAGATTCGTTTATAAAGATACCTCTTATTTGGGAGAGTCTTGGCAAGAAACAACTCTTCTAGTTTCTTCCATATTGCAGCTGGATCTTTCGAGTCTCCGCACTCCCTTGTGACATTATCCGACATGTGCAAGAAGATGGTGTTGTATGCCATCTTCTTCATTTCATTCCGCTGGTCCTCCGTGACACTTATTGGAAAAGCATCATCTTCTCCAAGAGCCAAGTCTACTTTCTGTTGCACTAGAACCACATTGATCTTCTGCTTCCACAGGGAAAAATCTCCCTTTCCATCAAACTTCTCAATACCAAAATTTAAACCCATCTTGCAGAGAAGATCCCTTGATTTATGCAGCACCTACAAATGCTTTCCAACTTCTTCTAAACCTCAAGAACACAGATCGAAGATGGATCTTAATACCGTTCTTGAATCACCCTCAAGAACACGATCTGATCTTAATCTTTACTTTGTTCTTGAATCACCCTCAAGAACATGATTAGATATTGATCTTAACTTCATTCTTGATTTACCTCAAGAAAACGATCAGATATAGATCTTAACTCCGTTCTTAAATCACCCAAAAAGTTGACCTCCGATTCTTAGAGTCTTGTTCCGACACCTTCTCTTCTTGCTCTGTTACCCAGCTGTGCAAGCTCCTCCAGCTCTGATACCACTATTGAAAATCACCTTGACAAGATGCCCAGGTGGTAATCTTCCAAATACCCAAGTCTAGAATGACTTATAGAAAGAAATACAACAATCGAAAGCAAGAAAGAAAAGAAGACAAGCGATTTGTTATCGAGGTTCAGCAATAGCCTACGTCCCCATGAGTTCCTCTGAACTCTCTGCACTAAATCAATGATTCTTTGCAATTACAACAACCCTCTTCAAGAAACCTCAAGTTCTTGAAGGAACAAAGAAGAGAACAAGAAAGACTTTATCACTTTCTATACTTAATCTCTCTTCTTTACAACCAGCCTCTCTACAATGAGTCCCTCTTGTATGTCTGTGTCTTTGCACTCTCACACAATTCTCTCTCGTATGTCTGTAACACACACACTTTTGTCTTGTATCACAATGTGTTTCACATCTTATGTCATGAGATTAAACCTAGGTGACCCTTTATATAGTGCACCAACTTCTTGTCCAATCTTGTGTGTCATTCTCCGCCCTTAGATCTTGATGACCAATCAACCATGCCCTCTATCAATCCTAAGTGGTGCTGTGAATTTTAACCTTGCATCCACGCCACTAAAAAAAGGCTGAAACAAGCTGTCCATGTGTGCCGCAGTGTGCCTAGCGCCTAGGCGCTGAACAGGGGGTGGTGAGGCGCTAGGCAAAGCCCCTTTGCACCACGTTCTGGACGGTGCGGTGTTGGTGGAGGGGTGGTGCAGCACTTCCCTTCTTCAAACTGCATCCTTACTGGGCAGTGCGGTGCTGGTGAAAGGGCGGTGCGGCGCACACTGATGCTGCCCTTCCCACAGCAGTGCGCACTACTTTGCTTTGTTGATTAGGGGTGTGCACACACACCCAAATGGATGCACACACATGTGTGCGCTCCTTTAACATGCTGTACTTTAATCTTCCAACCTTAGTTTAGACTTTAACCATCTTTGAACCATGTTTAGACCATGTTTAAACCTTAGACAAATACCAACAACATCCTAGACAACAACAGAACCGGGCCTGGACAACAGCAGAAACACATGGCCTGAATAGAAACCCTAGGGCGACTTTTCTGTCTACAAAACCATCTCCATACAGCTATATATAAGATTTTAGACTTAGAGAATAGAGGGCTGAAGAGATACACACTGATTTTTTAGAGATTTGTTGTGATTATGTATTATCGGCTAGGCTAAGTTTCAACCAAGGCGAAGAGATGAACTCTTAGACATAGCTTGTTTAGCTTGTATTTAATTCAATATTTGTGTTTTTAAAATTGAATAATTATTTTGAGCTGTTCCCTTTATTTAATATTGAAATTGATATTTTTGTGTGATAGACAATTATAATTTCTTCTTCAATAGATTTTATTTAACTCCGGAGATTGTTTTTCTTTTTCTCTATATAAGTTCAATCATGTTTCTCTTGTGTGTGGAATTTAGGATGCAATTGATTTTGGTATATTAATTATGAATACTGGTCTTTTACTGCGTTATTGTCTCCAGATATATCGTTAATTTAGGATATCATATATGATTGACCGTTGCATTACTTGTAAAAACAAGAAAATGATTTCTCATAATAATTTACAAAAGAATATTTTTTGTGCTTTCACTATTATTTTTCGATTACGTATTTAGGATGTGAAATACATAGTTGAGTTATAATTACTGAATTGATACAAGTTGAAGCTGTGAAATTTAGAAGGGATTCTTAGACCCTTGTTTTGCTCATTATTGATTTTCTTTCACTTAATTTAATTGTTTCATTTAATTCTCAACATTTTCTTAATATTAATTTTTTATTTTGTTTCCATTATTTTTTGCCTGAGACTTTGATTGTAGAATGTTCTCTTCGTGGGATCGACACCTCATTCTATACTGCTGTTACCGTATAGTATTGTTTGGGCGTAATTCACCAGTCGACTGGTACTCTCCCTTAGCCTAAAAAGTGAAAATTCTTCTCTTGACCCAGTCGACTAGTACAAGGACCTAGTCGACTGGTAATTCGAAAATATGACCGTTTGAGACGCGGGACTTGAGCATTTAATGCTCAAAACCTACCAAGTCAGTGTCAAATGGCCATATTGATTCAAGGCTATATAAACCCACTACAACGAGCATTTAAAACATCAAGATAATACATTGAATTCACAAGATAGTATATTAATCTTTGAAAAATTTATTTTTGAGCTATTCATCAAGCTTGTTCTTGAAAGAGAGATATTGTTCATTTGTAAAAGCACTTATTGCTATCTCTCTACCATTTACTTTATAGCAAATTTCATTTATTGTAAAGGGAAACAGTTGGTATATTACTTAGAGTGTTTAGGATTAAACACTTCATTGTAGCTTCCATGAGGAAGAGATCGGTTGTAAGGTTTGTTCAATACCCGTGAAGTTGTACGATTAAAGTTTTAGTGGATTACTTCAAGGAGGTTCCTTGAAGAGAGTGGATGTAGGGTCAGAAGGAATATGATATTGCTGAACTACTATAAACGGAGTTTGCATTTTCTCTCTTAAATAGGCAAGATCAAGCAGAATCATTCTTCTATTTAATTTTGTATTCCTTATCCTACTAGCACCAAAACAACCACCCTTTTTAATTCTTGCTTTTCTTACTGTAATTTTTACTCATGCATGATGACATGGCAATTAAATGAAGAATGGGCATGATGATGTGGCAGTTAAATGAAGAATGGGCTTACCTTTACTCCAAAACAGTGTTTTCAGAGGCGAGGGCGTTGGGCGAGGCGTTTTGCCTCAATGAGGCGAGGCGTAAGCCTTGAGACGTTGGTGCATAAGTCTTTTGAAACGTTTGGGTGTTTTGAATAAAATAATATTAATTAAATTATAAAAATACTAAAAAAATTAAAACAATATAAATAAATTAATTATCAATAAATTTTACTAACTTAAAACCTATTAATGAATATTTATCAAAATATTTCACAAACACACGTTCACATCACAAACACAATGTTAAGTGGTTGTTTTTTACACACTTACAATAATATAACAAATTCATATACATCTCATCTTTCATCAATAAATCATAAATCACACTTCAAAAATCAAATTCTAATTTTTAAATTGACCAATCTATTCATCACAAGACACAAACACGTTCCAAATTAAAAAAAATATATATATATATATATAAAAATAACACAATGTTAAGGGTCAAATGTTTACTGATTAGTGTTTACACACTTGCATTGGTATAACAAATTCACATATATAAATCTATTAAAAGCAACAAATTAGATAACATAGATAATGCAATCCTAATGATGTTATAAAATGATATTAATAAAATACAGAGTATATAATATGGAGTCTATTTAATGAATTTGTTAATCAATGAAAACAAATTAGGAAAAAAAAACAGTGGAAATAAAGAGGAAAAAAAACATTGGAAACAAAGGAGGAAAAAAAAAAAAGGGAAACAGAGGAGGGGAAAAAAAGAAGGAAACACAGGAGGAAAAAAAAACAAGGAAGCAGCAGAGGGAAAAAAAAACAAGGAAGAAGGGAAAAGAAAACAGAAAAAAAAATGACCAGTGGATGACAAACGCAATTGCTGGGTATCAAAGTTTACTTACCAATAGAGCACCGGTGCCTGACTGTGGATATGTTGCTAACAAACATATATAAAAATATACGCCCTAACAATTACACCCTTGGGCTTTTTAACCAGATTTTGCGGGCGCACCCCCAAACCCGTTTTTTAAATCATTGCTCCAAAATTTCAAGTCACAAATTCACAACATCCACATACAAATCTTTGCAATATAGAAGATTATGATAGAATTATCTTATTTTTTTCATCAGTTACATCACGAAGGGCGGCGAATCAAACCTGGGCGCAGGGAACTCTCCAACCACTGCACCAAAACATGGGCAATCTTTCTCTTAATTTTATAATTAAACGGAAGAAAATCATTCTATTGTCTTTTTTATTAAGCGTTTTATTAAGCGTTCAAGACAAGCTAAGTATACACTGAGATTCTGATTGGAATAGAAAAAAGTAGGAAGAAAGAAGACACGATAAAAAATAAAAAAATTGATGTTTTCTATCAAATATTTCATTGATATTATTGAAAAGTGAGAAGAAAAGAAGAATATTTTTTTAAAAAAAATCTAGCATACACTCTCCAATCTTCTCAATTTTGAGCAAATGCGATTTGCAAATGTAAAAAAAAAATATCAATATCTCAATTTTCTTTCTTATCAAATGATTAAAAATTATTTTTTATTCACCTTTTTCGATTCCCCATTTTCTTTTCTTCTACTTTTCCTCTCTATCATCTAAGTCACAAATCCCACGTATCATAGATGTACAGGGGCAAGTGAATTTAAAATTTCTTCTTCTTTTTTGCTTCCAGAAAGTTGGATTGAAAATTGAGCTTCTTTACACTCATACTCTCTTCATTAAAGTTCTGTTTTTCTTATTAATGAGTGATATGAATATAACCACACCCATCCAACAAACTTTCTTCAAGTCCTTTTTAATCTATCATTGTCAAGGAATTAATTGCTTGTGATTTTAAAGACTTATTTACCTATTCGGGTGTGCATTTAAGATTGATTAACTATAAATTTAATATTTGTTCAAAGATGAGAAAAAGAAGAAAAATGGGTTAAGATTGGTGATCTCATTTGAGGGTTGGGTCACATTGCATAAGTGCATAAATCTGTCTTTTATTCGGTGAGTGAAGTCTACACGAAGTCTAGGACACTGAATATTAAGAACAATTCCAAATGATATATTGATGTCAAAATCCGCACCTGAGAGTCCGTGTAAGCTTCTGCAAACAAGATCCAAGAAACCCTAAAATGAAGGGTCCGAGATGATCTCCAAATGACTCTCTAACACTTAAATAAGTAACTTTTCTAAAAATTATTGGATTAATTTTTAATTTTGATTTTTTCAGAATCTCTTTCATAGAGGGTTTTCGGGCAAAATTACCTTTTCATTTTTTTTAAATTACCTTTTCAGGGTAAGAAATTATCCTTTGGCCATGCAAAAAAAAAAAAAATCCTTATTTTACCCTATCAAGTATGGTGTTTTAATTTCTGATTGGATGATAGATTTTTAGCATTGGTAAGTTTTACTCCTTCGATACCGTGATTCTTAAGAAAACTAGTTGTGCAAATTGAATCTAACAACATATGCAGGTAATTTTCGAATGATCATTTAGATTTTTTTTTTCTTCTCAAATCAAAATGCAACCATTAGACTAAGCCAACGACCACAATCATTTATATTGTTTAAGCAATGACCTTTTTGGTAGAAGAAATGGAAACAGCATTCTGATCTATCTGGAAACAATTTTCAGAATTGAAAAAGCGGAAAAACAGCCTTTTGAAACTGGAAGTGACACATGCTTTAAGAAAATTACCTGAAAGCAATGTATATATGTTCAAAACCAAAGAAAAACCTACCTCACAAATTCTGTTTCTTTCACATCTTTCCCATTTTCTCGTGAAGCTTTCTTCTCTTTCTTTCTGAATCTAACTGTATAACGTATCCTCAGGCCTAATAAATCCCAGAAACCGGCAACTACAATTGAATAAAAGATCCAGATGTTGAGCACATTGTCGTGTTAACAGGATATTCATTCGACCAAAATCGGAGAAATCGAAATAAAATTGATATATACACATCTAAGCAGAAGACATATATTTTCTCAAATATAGGCAAAATGATAAAACCAACATTTTATCTGGGATGAATTGCAATTTTCAAAGTAGAGGCATTAGACAATTTTACAAGAATAGGAAGCCAATAATCATACGATTTTAGATGAGAAAGCTACATGCAATTGCTAGAGCAGCAGAAAGCAGAAACAGAGTCAAGCAATAACGTTTCCATCATTTTGAGCTAAATGGTACTGCATTTTGTCATTCTGCCTTCTCTGCCTTTTGTCCCTTCTCTTCTTTTGCATCATTCTCCTTCGGCTTCCCTTCTTTTGCATCATTCACCTTGGGCTTCCCTTTCTTCGGCTTCATGAAACAGAAACAGGAGCAACAAGGGCACTGGAATAAGAACTTCATTGCTTTTGTTTTTGCTTACAATAGATTTGTTTCAAAAACCTTTTGTAATAGAAAAGGTTTAAGCTTTGCAATTCCTTTTCTATCCTCTTCTTATCTAATAATGTTGTACCAACTTTTTTTTCCTTTTATTATTACCCATTGGATTCCACTTCAATCACTATCAACAAAAGAAGGTGCCTATCTAATAACGCCAGCTTTAGGATAAGGGGGAGGGTTTTGTGGGCCTAGCCATGATCAACAATGAAGCTAAATACTCTTAATTGGCTCTTCCCTTGTGGGTCATCTTAGCCATAATATGTTGGAAAAGAAGAGACTCCTTTTGATTTCTGTGTCTCACAAAAAAGATTCCTAAGCTGGCAAGCAATAAACAACAGAAATTTTGCATTACTATGTGGATTAAGTATGAAAGTTTTGGTCATCAACTTAAATAATGAAGGATTGTATATAATATATGGGATTATAAATCAAATGGATGATATATTTCAAAGGAAAATGGATTTGGAGATTATTCTATCCTAAGAATGATGTTTTATCTTGATATGCAAACCAATTGCAATTTTTGTGATGTGGCTTTGACTTTATGGACTCCTTTTGCTCAACTTTAGATAAAGGTATAGAAAACCATGTGATTGTCAATCTTATAAAGTGACTTTCTTGGCTGCATTCAAAACCAACTTTAAGAAAGAACACTGATGAAGATGACTGATCAATTTGGGGTAATTATTGCAATCCAAAGATTTCCTCTTCCGCATGCAAAATGTCACTAAAGTTACGATTGATAAAGAGTTGAAGTGGGAGGAAGGAAAGAGATTGGAAAGAAAGGTGGGTCGAAAGTACTTTTCTATAGTTTGATATTAAAAAAAAAATGAAAAGAAACTAAAGTAAAATGATTTACGTTTTTTTTAGGTGTACAAATCACAATATCCATAACTTAGGATGATAGATCTTTTTTTTTGTCATTTTCTTTTTTCATCATTTTTCTCAAATGCATGATTAAAAACATCAAAATTTTCCATCCTATCCCTCTTTTTTTCTCTCTCTCTACCAATCATAGCCTAAACTTTCCTTGAGATTTCTAATTGTACCATAAACTTTTTATAACTTCTCATAGTGTGACGGGAGGAAAGCATCAATTGCATCCAAGTTAATCACCCTTTTAAGAGTTTTTAAACTTTAAAGAGTAGTAATCAGCAGTATAAATCTTGTCGATGAGGCTTTTACTTAATGCTTAAGGCTAAGACCTGAGTCCTAAAAGGTCCCAGGTTTGAGTGGTGTTCGTGTGTTTTACCAATGAAAAAGAAAATCAACAGTATAAACCTAAAACTTTTGAAAGATCAATGGGTTTTCAGTATCTTTAAGTAGAGATCAGTGACATATTTGAACAAATTAAACTTTATCATTCAAGCAAATATTTACGTAGATTTATCAGTGCCTTTAACTTGATACGAGTAAAATAAATATTAGAATTATTCCTAACACTAATCCCTACTGAAGCACGGTCAAAAGATTGATCTAGATGCAGCATGATCACTATTCATGCACATAATGGTGCCCGTAGAAGTATAGAACTAGAGTTTGAGAACTTGTTTACTGCTTGAATGACAACAACTGGAGAATATATATATATATATATACATTTCCACGCCCCTCAATCCAAATGGGGTGGAACCACAGAGAGATTGCCTTCGTGTTGTAGAAACCGAGTTGCAGATAACCCTTTGGTGAAGATATCTACAAGCTGAGCTTTAGTGAAAATATAGCGAATCGCAAGATCTCCTTGAGCCACTTTTTCTCAAACAAAGTAAAAATCAATCTCATTGTGTTTAGTGCAAGCATGAAAAACTGGATTAACTGCAAGATAGGTGGCCCCAATGTTATCACAGTACACTCGAACTAGACAAGATAAGAACGCATGTAAGTCATAGAAAAGTTTGTGAATCTAATATGTCTCAGCTACAGCATAGGCTAGAGAGAGATATTCATATTCAATGCTGCAACGAGACACAGTGGGTTGTTTCTTCGCTTTCCAAGAAATAAGATTCGGGCCATGGAAGACCGCATAGCCTGTGGCGGAGCGACAGTCGTCAAGGCAGCTAGCCCAATCTGCATCTGCATAGCAAGAAAGAGAAAAATCCTTTGTAGCATCTAGAAGTAACCTATGATTAGTAGTACCACATAAATAGAGAAGAATGTGTTGCTAAAAATGAGAGATACGTGAAGCAAGCAAAAACTAACTGGCCAGATTGACAGCATATGCAATATTAGGTAGGGTCATGGTTAAATACTGCAGACCTCCAACCATACTCCTATATTCAGATGGATTTGTTAGTAGTTCACCCTCATATAGTGAAAGTGGAGACTTAGAGGGAAGAGGAGTTTGACCTGTTTAGCAGAGGACGTAAAGAATTTAAGTAAAAGATCTTTGGTATACTTTTTTTTAGAGAGAAACAAACCTAAGAGGGACCGAACAGCTTCAATGCCTGGGAAATAGTGAAGATCACCAAGATCCTTCATATCATACTGTTGAGATAAAGTATGGATGAAGAAAACTAAAAGAGTGGTATTATTACCTACGAGGATTATGTCATCAACATATAACAATAAAACAAGAAGACCATGAGGTGACTTGAGGACAAATATAGAAGTGTTTGCATGACTACAGGAAAAACCATGAGATAGAAGAAAAGAACTAAACCAGTAAAACCAAGCCCTATGATCCTGTTTCTGACCATAGATAGCTTTACATAATTTACAAATATGAGAAAGGCAAAGGTTATTAACAAAATTAGGAGGTTGTTTCATGTATACAACTTCATTAAGATAACCAATGAAGAAAGGCATCCTTAACATCTAGTTGTCTAATAACCCAAGCATGAGAAATGGCTAAAGACAAAACAAGACGTATAGTGGTAGATTTAACAACAGGACTAAAAGTTTCATATAATCAATAATTGGTTATTGGTGAAATCCCTAAGTGTTGACTCTTATCTAATTTTAATAATGACGAAACACTACACTAATTGTACTAACAGTTTTATCTAAGTGTTTAAACGGTAAAAGTTTTCAGCAAAGAAACAAGATGCAAGAACTCAACCAGTTTCAGATGCAAAGACAAGACAGAAGATATGGAATAGACATTAAGGTATTGAAACCAACTGTAAATCTCTCATGTTCAAGTACTTAGCTTGTCCTATGGCTCTTTTTACAAAAGGATTTTAACAAAACTATTAATTCAAACACTTCTAAGTCAAAAACAGTTTTGAAGCATGAAAAATTTGGTTGAAGAGCAACCCAGTCGACTGGCTCAATATACTAATTGACTGGGGTAAGGGATAGAATGTCCCCAATCAACTAGTGTAGATCATCCAGTCGACTGGCCTCAAGGACAGTGAGTTCTCAGTCTAGTGGTGCTTAGGACCCAATCAACTGGTACTCTCCCACAACCTAAAAGTGAAGTTTCTCGCTTGACCTAATCGACTGGTACAAAGACCAAATCGATTGGTAATTCAAAAATATGATCGTTTGAGACGCGGGACTTGAGCATTTAATGCATCGAACCTACCAAGTCAGTGTCTAACGGCCATATTGAGTCAGGCTATATAAACCCACTTCAATGAGCATTTAAAACAATGAGATAACACATTCAATTCATAAGTTTGCTCATTAATTCTCAAAAGCTTTGAAAAATTTATTGTTGAGCCATTCTTCAAGCTTATTCTTGAAAGAGAGATATTGTTCATTTGTAAAAGCATTCATTGCTATCTCTCTACCATTTACTTTACAGAAAATCACATTTATTGTAGAGGGGAAAGAGTTATAATAACTCTTAGAGTGTTTAGAATTAAACACTTCTTTGTAAGCTTCCGTGAGGAAGGGAATAGCTTTTGTGAGGAAGGGATTGGTCGTAAGGTTTGTACAACACCCGTGAAGTTGTACGACTAAAAGTTTTAATGGATTACTTCAAGGAAGTTCCTTAAAGAGAGTGGACATAGGGTCGGAAGGAATCTAATATTGCCAAATCACTATAAACTGAGTTTGCACTTTCTCTTCCCTAAACTCTTTTACTTAAAGCACATTACTTGTTTGTATGCTTGAGAATTTAACTATTTTTATAACTTGCAAGTAATTAGCAAAAGTTTTTTAAAAACTCAATTCACCCCCCCCCCCCTTCTTGGGTTAGAACCTCAGTTTATAATTGGTACCAGAGCCTTGTTCTCAATTTCAGGCTTAAAATCCTTGAGTTGATCCATTGGCATCAAATAGCTATTCCGAAGGACATTCCTATACTAGGTCTCCCTTGTTCAATGGCTCTAACTGTAATTATTGGAAAAATAGGATGAAAATCTTTGTTGAAGAACAAGATTACAATCTATGGAGAGTTATTTAGGAAGGACTTAGAATTCCTACAAAGGAAATAACTATTGAAGAAATCAATCATACAATGCCTAAACTCAAAACTGAGTTCAGATTGTAGAATGATGTCTCTAAATAGTATAGCCACAAGTATTTTACATTGTGCTTTATATATTCCTGAATATAATAAAATTTATGCTTGTGCTTCGGCTAAGGAGATTTGGGACAAATTGCAAGTTACATATGAAGGAACTAGCAAAGTTAAAAAGTCAAAAATTTATATGCTAATGTCCGAGTATGAATCTTTCAAAATGTCTCCTAACGAAATAATTTCTCAAATGCACTCATGTTTCACCACTATTGTTAACGGTTTGAAGCTTCTTAGTATGAAATTTGAGGAATTTAAACTAACAAGGAAAATCTTAAGGTCTTTGCCACCCACTTGGAAAGCAAAGAAGATGGCCATCACAGAGGCCAAAGATCTTGACAAACTTGATGTTGAAACACTTCTCGGATCACTATTGACATATAAGATAGGAGAAATGAATCCCGTTGTCAATGATGAAGAAAAAAAGAAAAAAGTGATTGCCCTCAAAGCCTCTACGAGCAACAAAGAGGAATAAACGGAAGAAGAAGTGGAGAGCAGCGAAGAAGATGATGAGATGGCTCTAATCACCAAGAGGTTTCACATATTCTTGAAGAATAGCAAGAAACCTTACACAAAGGATCCCACTTCAAAAAGGGAACCGCTTATGTGTTATAGTTGCAAGAAGTCCGGTCACATTAAGGCCGATTGTACAACAACAAGCAAACCATATATGAGCTTCAAAAAGAAAGCTATGATTGCAATCACTTAGAATGATGACGAAGAAGAAGAATCCTCGGACAATGAAGTCGGATACGAGGAGATTGCCAATCTATGTCTAATGGCAATCGACGATGAAAATAAGGTATCAAATTCTTCCCCTTCTAATAATAATATTGTTAGTAGTAGTGAAGAATTAATAGAGGTCATAAATGAAATGCATGAAGAATTGAAGAAATTTGATTCTAGGAAGATCATTCTCAAAAAGGAAGTCCTATCTCTTTCTAAAGAGATGGAAGGCTTAAAGGAAGAAAAAGAAAAACTATCTTCCTTACATTATAATTCTTCTCAAGATTTTCTTAAAGATGAAAATGAAAACTTAAAGAAGAAAATAATCGATTTGAATGGCACTATATCAAGACTTGTGCTTAGAAAAGAAAAGCTAGATGAAGTGTTATCCTGCCAAAGATTAAGTGTAGAAAAATCCGGGTTAGGTTATTCTCCATTAGGCAAGCAAAAATCAAAAGAGACCTTATTCATGAAAGCAACATGTGAATGAAGCCTCTACTTTCAAGACTACTAGCAATGTTAAAAGTACTCTCTCAATGAATACTAGTAGGTCTAAAAACGTGAATTTAAATTCTAATGCATATACAAGAATTAAGCATCCTAAAAATGTTTATGCATATATGTATTCTCACTCAAGAAATGCAAATGCTAGGAACAATCATTCTAGAAATGCATATACACATTCTAGGAGTAACCACTATATGCTTCCTAGAGATAATATGTATACTCAAAACTTGCACACTACATATGCATATCCTATGAATTACCATCATGTGTATCCTATAAGTAATATGTATATTCATAATAATGCAAATATATATCCTAGAAATCATCATCATACATTTCCTATTAATGACATGCATGTTCATAATCTTCACAATAGAAACATGTATCTAGAAATACTCATCCAAGGTGTTATAGACATGCACAACTAAGAAATCCTAGAAATTTTAATAACTATTATCCTAGGATTATGCATCATCAACATGTCTATAAATATAGAACACCTTACAATGTTAAAAAAGTATGGGTCCCCAAAGGAACCGTATTTTTTAGGACTAACCCCAAAGGACCCAAGAAATTTTGGGTACCTAAGAGTGCAATTGTGTCTCTTTGTATGATATAGATATGTCTACACACCAAAGAAAAAGGTAATTGTTGGTACATTGATAGTGGATGCTCAAAGTACATGATCATCGGACATGGAAAAGCTAGTAATAATTTCCCAACCATTAATCATGTATTATATGTGCAAAGCCATAAGCCAAATTTACTAAGTATTAGTCAACTTTGTGACAAAGACAGCAAAGTCATATTTGAAACCTCTCATTGTCTAGTTATAGACATCAAGAGTAATAAGATCAAGTTTGTTAGCCATAGACATGAAAATGTCTATATAGTTGATTTAAAATCCTTGCATTCGGAAAATGAAAAATGTTTTCTCGCCTTTAGTGAAAACTTATGGCTATGGCATAGAAGACTTGGTCATGTGAATATAGATTTGCTGAAAATCATTTCAAGAAAAGATTTAATCATTAGACTTCCGAAAATCAAATTTGAAAAAGAAAAGGTGTGTGACGCTTGTCAAATAGGAAAACAAACTAGAATTTCTTTTAAATCAAAAAATGTAGTCTCAACTACTAGACCACTGTAACTTTTGCATATAGACTTATTTGGTCCAATAAGTGCCATTAGTCTAGGTGGCCATCAATATGCCCATGTTATTGTTGATGACTATTCAAGATATACCTTTGTTATCTTTATTGCTTACAAGGATGAAGCTTACAAATGATTTGAAAACTTTTGTAAAAATGTTCAAAATGAAAAAAGGAATTTGTATTTCAAGCATTACAAGTGATCATGGAAAAGAATTTGAAAACCAAAGCTTTTCAAAATTTTGTAATGAAAATGGAATTGATCATAACTTTTCAGCTCCTAGAACTCCTCAACAAAATGGAGTTGTTGAAAGGAAAAATAGAGCTCTAGAAGAATTTGTAAGAACAATACTTTGTGAAAATAGCTTGCCAAAATACTTTTGGTCAGAAGCCGTAAACACCTCTTGCTATATCTTAAACAGAATTTTAATTAGGCCTATGCTTAACAAAACTCCATATGAATTATGGAAAGGTAGAAAGCCTAATATCTCCTATTTTCGTGCTTTTGGTTGTAAATGTTTTATCCTAAATAACAATAAAACTAACTTGGGTAAATTTAACTCCAATACCGATGAGGGGATATTCTTAGGATATTCAACCTCTGGTAAAGCTTATAGAGTCTTCAAAAAAAGAACACTAGTAGTAGAAGAATCTATACATACAGCCTTTGATGAATCTAACCCAATTATTAGTAGAGTAATTTTTTTCAATGATGATGCAGATTTCATTCCAAGAACGAAAACACCTACTCCTATTGTTGACCCAAAGGAGAGCCCACCTCAAACAAATCAAGAGGTAGAAGCTCTCAAACTTGACCAACCATCTACAAGTCAACAAGAGGTAGTCTTCCTAATGATTGGAGGTATGTAAATTATCACCCAATCGATCAAGTAATTGGTAATCCTTCACAAGGAGTAAGAACTCGTTCCTCTATTAGAAATATTTGCAATTGTGTAGCCTATTTACCTCAAATAGACCCTAAAATGTTTGTAGAAGCTGTGAAGAATGTTGATTGGATAAATACCATGCAAGAAGAAATAAATCAATTTGAAATAAATAATGCATGGAACTTAGATCCTAGACCAAATAATCATACTATAATAGGAACTAAATGGAATAGTAACTAGGAACAAGGCTAGACTAGTTGCTAAGGGATATATTCAAGAAGAATGAATAGACTTTGATGAGACGTATGCTCCCGTAGCAATATTGAAGTTATTCGAATGTTATTAGCCTTTTCATGTTTTAACAAGTTTAAATTATTTCAAATGGATGTAAAAAGTGCCTTTTTAAATGGCTTTATAGAAGAAGAGGTATATATTGAGAAACCTCTTAGATTTGAGAATCCTAGTCTTCCAAATCATGTCTACAAGCTTTCTAAAGCTCTATATGGGTTGAAGCAAGCTCCAAGAGTATGGTATGAAAGACTAAGTAAGTTTTTTATTGAAAATAATTTTACAAGAGGAAAAATAGACACAACTCTTTTCACAAAAATGACACACTACTAGTCCAAATATATGTTGATGATGTCATATTTGGTGCTACTAATGAATCTATGTGTCAAGAGTTTGCTAAGTGCTTGCAAGCCAAATTTGAAATGAGCATGATGGGAGAGCTTACCTACTTCCTTGGACTTCAAATCAAATAATTGAAACGAAGCATCTTTATCAATCAATCAAAATACACCAAGGATCTACTAAAAAAGGTTCGGGATGGAAAGCTCAAAGTCACTTGGCACTCCTATGAGCAATTCTACAAAACTTAACCTTGATGAATGAGGTAAATGTGTAGACATTAAAATTTATAGAAGTATACTAGGAGTTTTACTTTATTTAACTGCAAATAGACCTGATATAATGTTCATTGTATACATGTGTGCTAGATTTCAAGCTAAGCCTAAGGAATCACATGTGATTACAGTAAAAAGAATCCTTAGATATCTACAAGGGACTCAAAACCTAGGATTATGATACTCTAGATATTCATCTTTTGAGCTTGTAGGATATTCAGATACTGATTTTGCGGGGTGCAGGCTAGATAGAAAAAGCACTAATGGAACATGCCAATTCTTAGATGCAATGCTAACCTCTTAGTTTTCCAAGAAACAAAACTCAGTTGCACTATCAACTGCCGAAGGGGAATACACAGCAGTCAGAAGTTGTTGTGTGCAAGTGTTGTGGATGAAACAACAACTAGAAGACTATGGCATGAACTTTAAAGATATTATAATTTATTTTGATAACACCAGTGCTATCAACCTAACCAAAAACCCTAGTCAGCATTCTAGAACCAAACACATAGAAATTAAACATCATTTCATAAGAGATCATGCTCAAAAAGGTGATATAAGACTATAATTCATTCCTTCAGAAAACCAAATAGCCGATATTCTTACAAAACCCTTAAGTGAAGCTAGTTTTTGTAAGATTAGACTGTCAATGGGCTTAATAGACTATGATAAACTGTATATTTAATTGTATCATTATTCATCATATACATATTTGACATCTAATGAATGAGTATTAAACCTTATTTAATATTTCCCTCACTAAAAAAAGCATAAATAAACAAATTTCGTGCTAAAACTCTAAGCTAGAGCTTTCTTTTAATGGTCTAGTCGACTGGCAAGATGACCATAGTCGACTGGTAATACACTGCCTTTTCAACCAGTCGACTAGTCTAAATAACTAGTCGACTGGTAGAACAAGACCTTGTTTGGAGCCAAAATTTGAAATTCTAGTAACCACCTAGTCGATTGGTATGGATGACCCAGCCGACTAGTATATCTTTGCCAGTTTACCTAGTTGACTAGTGTCCCGACCTAGTCAACTGGTATAACAAAATTCCCTAATCAGTGAAGGAACCAGTCGACAGGTGACCTAACCAGTCCACTAGTATCACGATTCTATAAATAGTTGCTTCAGTTTTTTAGAAATTTCACGCTATTTTCAAAACCCTAAAGCTTTCTCTCTTTAGAAAATCTCCATTTTCTCTCTACAATCTCACAAAAACACTCCATAGAAACCTTAATCTCATCCCCCATCACCTTCATTTCAACTTTCCACGATTGAAAGTGTCTTTTTTTCCAAAAATCTCTCAGATCTCCCTAAAAACACTTTTTTCAAAATGTCTGAGAGAATCCGGATCAAAACCACCGTTGGAGGACCTCACGGGTCTATAAGGCCAAATTCCAAAAAATCCACGGCACTAGATGCCAAAGGAAAAGGCTTGGCAGGATCCTCGAGCAAAAAGGCGAGGGTTGAGCTTGACGACTCACTCTTCTGGAGTCTAACTGCCAATAAGAGGTATAATTTCGTCATTCGATACAAAAAGATCATGACGAGTAGATTCGTTGACTTCGATTCTATTCATCATGCAAATTTTAACATATTACCTCTTTTTGAGGCAGTGTACTTGACATTATTTGTCAAGATTCACCAAAAGTACTACCCACGCCTGATTCACCAATTCTACGTGAACTTGGAGAAACCTAGTCCAATGGCTCTTCGTTTAAAACTAATATGATGGGCATGGAGTTTGAGGTGAACACTGACCTCCTGGTAAGCATCTTGAGGATCCTAGTGGGAGGGATCCAATGGAGTCTGGACGAATGGCTGGATAACTTCGACTATGAGAAGGCATGCCAGATCGTTAGAGGAGACCCTAACTACATCTTTCTGCCCACTACATTTCACATATGTAGTGACATGCCCCTCGATTCGAAGTTGTTCAATCTCATCATGAATTAGATCATCCATCCACGACTTGGGAGTCAGATTTATCTCTCGAAGATAGATGTCGTATTAATTTGGTGTCTCAAAACTGGACACAACTTCAATATCTACCCCCTACTGCTCGTTGACATAATCAATGGCGACACTAGTGGCTCCGGGTGCCTTCCTTATAGGATGTTCATCACCCTTATCCTCCAGCATTTTCGGGTTCCCTTTACTACCTATGAGGCTCAGGACATCGACCCCAAGGACATCATCAATGTCTCTTCTCTGAAGAAGATAGGGTGCACTATCCGCGATGGATTGATCTACTCCAAGGCCGGGAAGAACATAAAGATTGGAAAGGGTAATAGCAGCGAGGAGGATGATGAGGTTCCTGGTGATTCAACCCCTACCACTATTATGGACATTGATGACCGAGCACCACAACATGTTGGTTCTAGTATTGGTCAGGCTAGGTACAATGATCTACTCCAGGCTATCTCGAGCCTCCAGCTATCTATGCAGTCTAGGTTCCAAAACTTGAGATCTTCTGTTAATTCCATGCACCATGACCTCCACTCACTTCGCGACGATTTCAAGATGCACCAAGAGCACACAGATGGCTCCTTGGCTGAGCTTCGGGATCTTATTCAAGATAGCTCTGATTCTCCCGCTCACTGAGCTTCATCTTTTGTCCATTTTCTTGTATATATAGCTCTTAAATGATCTTAGCACGAACATTTAATGCTTTATCATACATTTTTGTTATTGTACTCGATATTTGGCTTCTAGAAGCCTGTGATGTATGGATGCTTGTATATATTTGCCTGTATTTCAGTTATCTAGCTTATGGTTCATATACTTGCTTTATTTTTAAGCTATATGATTACTTGGTTTAAGCCATTCATACTCTGCAATATGCTTTAAGTACTTATGCTAGTGTGGAAACTTCTGATTCTTCCCGGGAAGTCTTCCTAGCTCCGAATAATGCATAGTTTTCGCATACAAGTTTTTTTTGCATTATCATTCTGTCTTTGTTATCCATGTTGCTTATTTTTTGAGTTTTCACCCCCTTTTTTGATGTTATCAAAACGGGAGAGAAAAATGAGAAAAAAAGAAATATCAATGTAAACTTAACATAGAGCATAGATTTAGGGGAAGCATTGCTCCGAAAATCTTAACGAATATAAGTTTGTTTTACTTTGCGTGGTTGGGTTGTTAATAAACTGCGTTCGAACTACTTTACAGGTTGGTTTTATCTGAAAAACAGAGGAAACTCTGCCCATTTTTTTTCTAAAAACCCAACACTTAGTTTTTTAAAAATTGTTTTCCCCTATTAGTTTTATCATCATAAAAAATGAAGAGATTGTTAACCATTATCTAATTTTAATAATAACAAAACACTACTCTAATTGTATTAACAGTTTTATCTAAGTGTTTAAACGGTAAAAGCTTTCAGCAAAGAAACAAGATGCAAGAACTCAACCAGTTTCAGACGCAAAGACAAGACAGAAAATATAGAATAGACATTAAGGTATTGCAACCAACTATAAATCTCTCATGTTCAAGTACTTAGCCTGTCATATAGCTCTTTTTACAAAAGTATTTTGACAAAACTATTAATTCAAACACTTCTAAGTCAAAAACAGTTTTGAAGCATGAAAAACTGGGTTGAAGGGCAACCTAATCGACTGGCCTCAAGGATAGTGAGTTCCCAGTCGACTAGTGCTTAGGACCCAGTCGACTGGTGCTTAGGACCCAGTCGACTGGTACTCTCCCACAGCCTAAAAGTGAAGTTTCTTACTTAAGCCAGTCGACTGGTACTTAGAAAATATGACCATTTGAGACGCAGGACTTGAGCATTTAATGCACTAAACCTACCAAGTCAGTGTCTAACAGACATATTGAGTCAAGGCTATATAAACCCACTTCAATGAGCATTTAAAACAAGGAGATAACACATTCAATTCATAAGTTTGCTCATTAATTCTCAAAAGCTTTAAAAAATTTATTGTTGAGCCATTCTTCAAGCTTATTCTTGAAAGAGAGATATTGTTCATTTGTAAAAGCATTCATTGTTATCTCTCTACCACTTACTTTACAGCAAATCACATTTATTGTAAAGGAGAAAGAGTTGTAATAACTCTTAGAGTGTTTAGAATGAAACACTTCTTTGTAAGCTTCCGTGAGGAAGGGATTAGCTTCCGTGAGGAAATGATTGATTGGAAGGTTTGTACAACACCCGTGAAGTTGTATGACTAAAAGTTTTAGTGGATTACTTCAAGGAGGTTCCTTGAAAAAAGTGGATGTAGGGTCGAAAGGAATCTGATATTTCCAAAACACTATAAACTGAGTTTGCACTTTCTCTTCCTTAAACTCTTTTACTTAAAGCACATTACTAGTTTGTATGCTTGAGCATTTAACTGTTTTTATAAACTTGCAAGTAATTAGCAAAAGTTTTTTAAAAACCTAATTCACCCCCCCTCTTAGGTTAGAACCTTGGTTTACACTAAGCAACCAACCTTGCTTTGTAGAGCTCCACAGACCCATCAGCCGGATATTTAATCTTGTAAATACACTTACACCTAACTAAGTTTTTTATTGGATCATATGGAACTAGGTCCTAGGTGTGGTTAGTTATGAGAGCATTAAATTCATCAGTCATAGTTGATCGCCACTCAAGATCTTTATTTTCTTGAGAAAAATAAGTTGGTTTAGAAAGTAAGGTGGTACTGGAAAGAGAGAGTAAATGTTTGGGCTTGCGAATACCAACTTTAGAATGAGTGATCATGGGATGGTGAGAGACACTAGGTGACAGTGGGGGAAGGGGAGAATGAGATGAAGAGACAATATTGGGTGAGGGAATAACTGTGGAACTTAGAGGAGCAGAGGGAGGTACTAGGTTGTCGAGCAGAGGAGAAGTGACAAAGGGAGAAACCAACTGTTGTTGAGAGGAGGTGCAGGGAGCGGATGAGGGAAGGGGGGCCGCAAAGAAAGGAGTCGAAGCTTGTGGAGCAGAAGAGAGAGGGGTGATAATGGTGATGGGAGCAATGAAAGTGGAGATAGGAGCTGTAGAGGGTTGATGTAATGGTTCAAATGTGGTTAGAATTAATGGAGAGGATTCAGAAGAGGCAACTAGAGAGGAGGACACAGGTTTAGACATGGAAAAGACAATTCATGAAAGATAACATAGCAACTGTTGTAGACTCATCTAGTGGAAGGATCAAGACAGCGATACCCCTTGTAATTTTGACATAACCTAGAATAACACATTGTTTGGAATAAGGCACTAACTTGCTGAGGAGCATTGGCAGTGAGATTAGGATGGGAGCTTGTGGTGGTTGAAGGTAAGATGGTATTTTTAGTTTCAGATGAAGGAGTACTTTCCATGGCTGCAGGGTTTTTTTGGACCTTACCGCTCTGATACCATGTAGAAGCATAGAACTAGGATTTGAGTATTTGATGATTGCTTGAATGACAACTGAAGGAGAATATCATATATATATATATAGTATTTACATGTGTAATTACAATAGTGTCCCTAGGGTTCCTTAGGGTTATTAACAATTGTGTAATTATACATTTACAATTCTACATTGTCATCAACCTCAAATCTATGTACCGGCACTTCCAAGGTGACCAGCATCAACATACTGCATAAGAAAAGGACAGGGTGCATATTTACTGTCCCCTAGGCCAGCATGAAGAACTTTCATTATGGACAAGCAAACATCCAATCCAATGAAATCTGCAAGCTCCAAAGAACCCATTGGATGGTTTGTACCCAGCTTCATTCCTGTATCAATGACTTCCTATGTTGACACGCCAGTATAAAGTGCAAAAAATGCTTCATTTACCATTGGCATCAGGATCGTTTCACAATGAACCCAGTGTAGTCCCGAGAGCACATGACTGTCTTGCCAAACGTGCAATTTCAACAGTCAATAGTTTAAAAGGTAGCAGTCTAAACGATAATAATAGATTGTTACAACTAACAAACCCAACCCTCACCACCTTGGTAGCCATTTGATTAGTGCAATAAAAATCAAAAGAAACAAGGAGCATTTTGTCGAGAAAAAAGATCAAGCCTACATTTAATTGTTATGGAGGTGGACTATGAAGATAAATTTTATAAACATAGGAACAAATCAAAGGATTTAGAAGGGAAAATTATGGAGAAACCCCAAATATTTGACACATTATGATTTATTATCATATTAGGCTCAATTGTATTATTTTTCAAATAAACCCTCTACTTTAACAAGTAATTATGTACGTAGCAATAGAATTCTTTATCTATCTAGAGACAAACAGAATGATTTTGCAAATATAAAGAGACAACATATGCACAAGCACAGATTATATCACCATTGTTGTTTGAATGGATTGAGCTGGAGTTTCAGTTCGAGAGAGAAAATTTTAAGAGGTCCAAAAGGAAATTGTTTGTAGAAGGACAAGATATCTGAATCAGGCACCTCTCTGCCAAGCCTTTGGTCGCAAAAAATGTCTCATCTGATGTGTCTGCTCCTCGAACAATCTCAACCAATTTCATTACAGGAGAGGATTCATAAGTGCATGCCAATTACCTGCAGATGACACATGTTCCTTTGGCCTAATCAGATTATCGATGTTTTAGACTAAACATTAATAGTTAATTAATGACAACAGCAAACCCAAAAAAAAAAAAAATAAATAAAGATACAGTGAATTGTGCAATTATAGTTATCAGAGTGCAGGCCAAAACAAAAATGATAATCTTAGGGATCAGAGAGAGATTCAGAGGGAACGGTGTTCGGCAGGAGAGAAAATAAAGAGAATTCTATCTTCTAGGCCCGATGGGCTACATGAGACAATGAAGTTGTAGGCCCATATTGAGCCTAAATCTCAAGGGCACGGCACGTGGTGTTGTTAGTAACACTTGACAAACCGCGATGATATTAATTGGGCTAGGATGGCCCAACCAGTATAAGCCCATGTTTTGGTGAGTTGCTCTGCCCCAAAGTCCTCAAAATTGCGATAACCCAAATATTTAAAACAGGCCTAATGTATTAAAAAAATAAAAAGAAAGAAAATTTGTTGATTGGTAAAATAAAAATGTAAGGGGAAAAATAAGAGATTTCACTTTTTCTTTCAGTTTTTTTTTTTCTCTAAGTTATACGGTGTGGCAATTAAAATGAACTAAATATTTTTGTCTTTTCTTCCTTTTTCTTTTTTACATTTTCATTCACTTTACCAAATATGTAAAAGAAAGATCAATATTTTTTTGTTTTCATTTTTTTCTCATTTTTCTTTAGTCTCATATTTTATTTTATCAATCATACAAACATATTGTTTTTGATAATATATGCTCCATTTCAAATTAAAAATTAAAGAGCATGTTTGCATACAAGCTATATGCTTCTAATAGTTTGCTTGAAAAAAAAACAAAATAAAGAAATTAAAGTGACTTACATCCAAATTTAGAGGTGTCAAACGGGTCAGGTCAATTGGGTTAGGGTCATTTTGAGTCGCGGGTTGTTCAGGTCGGGTCGGGTTGGGTCATTTCAAGCTCAAGTAATATTGGGTCGAATCGTGTCAACAAAATAGATATTTATGCTTGATTAAAATATATTTTATTTACATATAATAGGACTAAATGAGTTACGTTATCAAATCCGTGAAAATTAATAATAAATCAATGCTTAATTTTTTAATGCAATATGCAATGTTATGGTTCTTAGCCCCAAAATTCAATCTTAAATAATCTCAGATAACTGGTCTACAAAGTTATTCTCACTAGCAACGCTTTATACCAAATTTTGGAGATAAAGTTTTATATAATCAGTTCATTCCATTATATTTTTTTTCAGGACAATTAAAAATAAAATTTTGTTGTGACTTGAAGAATAATGCAAAATTTACTATTTTTCTCAATTTTTATTTGAAATTAATGAGATTACTCATATTAGTAGAATGTTGAACCATGCATATCAACACATGTAAATCAATAATTAATTAATTATGATATAATTTATTTTATTTGACAATTAGTGAATTAACTATTATCCTAGTTTTAGAAAGCAAATTGTTTTTTTATAAAAAAATTATATTTCCAAGTCATTTCATGTTCGGGTCTTTTCGGGTTTTTGGGTCGTTTCAAGTTTCATGTCGTTCAGGTTCGGGTCTTTTTGAATCCAGGTCATTTCGAGTCACTCAGGTCAAGGTCAGGTCGCGTTCTAATCATATTATTTTGATATATTTTTGGGTAGGGTTTGGATTGGGTCGGGTTTTCAAGTTAAGTCAGATTTTGCCACCTCTAATCCAATATATGTAGCTTCGAATTGAATACTCTGTTACCTATATATATATATATATAAAGCCAGAACCCCTATTTGGTATCCACCCTTCAAAATGTCCAATAAATCTCTATCTTAAATATATAAATCAAATATTTAAATAAGATTATATATATAACTCAATGGACTCCAACTCTCCACATCTTTCTCCTATGTTTTTCTCTCCCACTATCTCACTCACACTTAACTTCTCCACTCTCCTTGTCTCTCTTATCTTCAACACATGTTTTTCTCTCCCACTATAACTTCTCTGCTCTCTTATCTTCACCCCGTATTGATTTTCTCTGTTCTTCTTTATCTTCTTCACATTTTCAATTGTTCTTATTTCTTTTTGGTGATTCTAACCGGATTGTTCTTCTCTTGCAGTTTCAGTTTTCTAATGGAGAATATCATTATACTTGGCATGTTTATAGGTAAGAAGATAATTGTTAGCATATTATTTTATCATATAAAAGAGCATATCAACACACGCGTAGCGTGTGTTGAGATGCTAGTTTAGAAATAACTCAAGAAGTCAAGCCTGGTAGGGTTAGCTTATGACCAAAAAAAGAACATTTAAAAAATACTAAAAATGATTACGATTTTGGAGTTGAGTTTTCTCTCCCACTCTAACTTCTCCACTCTCCTTATCTCTCTTATCTTCACCCTATGTTGATTTTCTCTGTTCCTCTTTATCTTCTCCACGTTTTCAATTGTTCTTATTTCTTTTTGGTTATTCTAACTCGATTGTTCGTATCTTGGAGTTTCTTTGCAGGTTCAGTTTTCTAATGGAGAATATATGACCATTATGTTTGGCATGTTTATAGGTAAGTTAGCATATTGTTTTATCACATAAAATAGCAGATTAACACACGCGTGGTGTATGTTGAGATGCTAGTTTAGAAATAACTCAAGAAGTCAAGTTTGGTAGTGTTAACTTATGACCAAACAGGACATCAAAGAAGTAACCCAAAAAACAAACATTTTAAAGTGACAATGAGAGTTATATCCAATAAATGTAGCCTCAAATTGAATACTTTGTTACTAGAATATATGTATATATGTATGCATAAAATGATGGTTGAATACTATCCATTTTCCATGTACAAGTTAATTAACTATTTAACATAGGTTTTTTGGGATTTTCTTTATAGGTTTGAGGATATTATCGATTTTTTTCAAAAGAGATCAATTGAGTCTCCATGCCTAACGTAGTGGTGAGAAAAACATTTCTTATGTTTATGGATAGGGGTTCGAATACCTTCACCACTAAATATCATTAATAATAAAAAAGATATCCATTGAATCTATAGACTATATAATGAGAATGATGAGGGGTAATTTTCCTCATCAAATTAGATTACGACACGTGTCACCTTAGGATGGGTCCACTAACGAGTAAATTCAGTAAATAAATCTCTTACACGTATACTGGGGTACTAATGTCATTCTAACCTATAAAAACCCTAATTCCATCAGAATACTCCAACCTATAGGAGTCCTAATCCTACTATAACACTCAACGTTAATTACTTTCCTAAACAGACTTTACCTCTAAACATTATACAAAAGGGGCTCTCATTATCATAGGTACACACAATCTACTCTTAAACTCTCTAATTATCTTGCTTCTTAATTTTTTAAGCCTTCAATTTACTGACTTAGGTAACAGAGAGTCTCCCCTAAGGCACAACCCCTTAGGTCCTCTGAAGACTCTTTAGGGTTTCTTTTGTCTTTGTGTGCGCATGTATCACGTCACACCCGTTCGGTTTTTGTTAAATTTTCAGCATCAATAGATTGGTGTCGTCTGTGGGAGCCCAGAAAAAGAACTCATCTGTCAAGATGCAGCCCAAGAATGCTTCCAAAAACGTCTTCATTACCGCTGCCATCGTTATCGCAATAACAGTTGTTACTGTCACTGTTGTAAATACCTCCGCCACCCGGACCTCAACCAGTCGCGACCTATGTACTGGTCTTGAACTCTCAACCATCATTGAACATGTCGCAACCGACTAGAATCCCAGCTAGCCATCTAGCAATTAGTCACAATACGATCAACAATCTTAATCGAACCACCCAATTCAACAAGGCCAAGCAAACCTGAATGTTCCAGTCACACAAGGATAGTTCATGGAACCTACCCAGTTGGTGGCTGACCTAGCCACTCGACTCAGGGAGCAAACCCATCTCTCTCAACCTCAAGTGTCACAACAAAACCCCCGGCTAATGAGGCACTATAACTCTAACCACTATGCTCATACATCAGATCGAAAGTCCACCTGTAGTACTTGTGTTCATAAAATAAGGGTAAAAAATTAATTTTATATATATTATATTAAATTAAATAACCCATTGATGAAAGATTTAGTATTAATTTGAACTAATATTTGAAAGATAATATTAAAAAAATTGAAAAGAGTTAGAAATTTTTAAAGAAGAAAGTACTGAAAATTTTTTAAATTTGAAGTTGAAATGAAACAATTTTGAAGAAAAATATTGACTGAAGTTGAGGAAAATAATTTAAAAAATTGGAAGAAAACATAATTTTTTTATATTTCTCTATAATTTTTATAAAATTTTTGGAAGGAAGAAAATATGAAAAAAATTGATTTTAAAGGGTAAATGGCAAAACTGTAATTATATAATGGCAAAGCTGTAATTATGTAATGGAAAAATAGTAAATTTTAAATGATGGTAGAATTGTAAATAACCAATGGAAAATATGTAAATTATATTTAAAAAAAATCTCTCAGACTTCACATGAAGCGATGAAAAAAAAAAAACTGAGCTTCATAGATTTATTTTCCTACCAAATCTTGATTGGTTTCTTCCTTTCTTCAATTCAAATTTCTTAGCAAAAAAGTTTTAAAGAAAAAGTTTTCAATATTAGTACAGTAATCCAATTACAATAGCAAGATTTCATCATATTTGAGGTGTTGGTGATCAGCAATCTCAAGAAATTGTTTAAAGGAGCAAGAAAGGCAAAGAGGTGATCCACGGGTAGTTTTAAGTGCTACGTGGTGAGTTAGATTTACTTTTAGTAATCGAGATAAATATGAAATATAAAATGATGATATTTTAATTAATTATTGAATTATAATGATTGGATGATATATGATAGTTGGTTGGTTAATATTATGTGAATAATTTATATGTTGAAAATTTATTATATGAGAAGTAATATTATTGAAATAATAGGTTGATGAAATATATATATATATATATATATATATATATATATATATATAATGAAATGAAATATATATATAATGAAATGAAATATATATAATGAAAGGATAAATGAAATTATTGACAAGTTATAATTGATAATTTGATATGAGATACGAGGAGACAATTTAATATGTATGTAGTAAAATAATAATTTTGAGAAAGAGATAGTTGAATTGAATGCTTTGATGCATACTTGCTTGTATGTTATTGTTCATATGCATAAAGGGAAGACCATGCAGGAACCTGGTCTAGTTGATAAGACCATGAAGGCAGTTGGTCTAGTTGATAAGACCGGGAAGGCAGCTGGTCCAGGTGAGAATAGTAGGAAGGTAGTTGGTCTGAATGAGAAGACTAGGAAGACAGTTGGACTGGCTGAAAAGACCAGGAAGGTAGCTGGTCTGGTTGAAATATATCGACATGTGGAAAGATATTCGCAGATGATAATATGAGATGATGTGATGAAAAAGAAAGAAAGAAAGATAATTTAAACACATGCATTTATTTATTTGATTATTTTATTATTATTGATTGAGATGCTAAAGTATAAGTCTTGATTGTGAAATTATTGATAGACAAATGAGTCTTACAGAGAGACAGATATGATGAGAAAAAATATGAAAGTATGATATGATAAAATTATTTGATTGATAGATTATATGCTGTGAACCTCATAACGAGGAAAATAATGATGTTTAATTGATAATCTCGAGATGATTAAATATATGAGAAGAAATATTGAAATGTTTGATGATTAATTTAAGAAGAAATTGATAAATGGTTGGAATTATGATATGAGTAGTGATAATAGAATGTTATTATTGAATTATATGAGATAATAGATGAATGAATATTTGAAGATTATTTGAAAGATTGGATTATTATATGTGAAGAAATAGATTATTAATATTGATGAATTAGAAATGATTGAATTATAAGATGTGATCATAAGTATATAATCGAGTACTTCTAGTAAATTTAATTCATTGAGCTTGTGAAGCTCACCCCTTATTGTTGAAATTTTTCAGGCAGCGGGCATGATAGATAGAGTTTAGAGATGATATCAGAGTAAATACTTTAAGTAAATCCCGTGGTCAAGTCCTCAGACATTGTAAGAAAGAAGAGATAAATTTTTTATTGAAATCTTTTCATGCATTTTATTATATTTATATACTGTTTCTGATGGGAGAATGATGTTGTATCTCCTCTGAAAAGAGTTGAGGATTGGATGTAATTTTTAATTTCAGTTGATGTATTTTTATATTGTTGTATATATGCGTCGTGCTGGGATGACAAAACATGACGACACCGTCTCCGGGGTGGCTAACCTGGGATGGGTCGTTACAATTTTGGTATCAAAGCATTAGGTTTTATGATTCTGTAGACTGCATAAAAATTTAAAGAAGTGGAAGATTTAAATAAACTATATTTTAATGCAGAGTTTGAGGATGTCGCATAGACGTGGTAGACCTAGAGTTAGAGTTGTTGACTTGAGAGGGCATGGTAGACCCCCAATATTTAGTCAAGTCGAGGTTGAGATGGAGGTCAAGTCTGAGACTATGGATCCTGGAAGGGAACATGTTGACAGTACAATTGGTGCTAGTGGAGGTGTAAGAGAATCTGAAGTTAAAAGAGATGAGCTAAGAGAAGCTCTTGTTCATGCTCTTGAGAGAATGAATGTAACAGATGATATAGTTGATAGTCTATAGCATAGACTTGATGAACAAGCTAGAGCATTACCTAAGGTTGTTATAAATCCAGTAATGTTAGATGTTCAAAAGGGGAAAGGTGAGTTTATGCACGAGATGCAGGGAGATTGTTTTGTTAGATATATTAAGTTAAATGTTTTGTTGTTTAAAAGATCTATGAATCCTTTTGAGCCTAGGCTATAGGTGAAACATGTAGAGAGATTATTTGGTGTTTACCAATGACTAACAGGCAGAGAGTTTCCTTTGTTTCGTTTAAGTTAGAAGGAAAAGCTTTAGAATGGTGGAAGGATACTCTTCCCAGGGTAAGTGCATATGTTGATAGACCTTTAACTTGGAGTATGTTTAAGGAGGCTTTTATAAATATTTCTCATATACTTTCAGAGCCCAATAAAAGAGAGATTTCATTTATTTGAGATAAAATATGTTGGTTATGGCTCAGTATGATAGCAGATTTGTGGCCTTGTCAAGATTTGTATCGAAAGCGGTAAACATAGAGGAAAAGAAGTGTAAGAGGTTCCTAGATGGATTATATTTTGAGATTAGATCGAAACTATCCTACACGAGGCATATGAATTATGTTAGGTTTGTGGATATAGTACTTCAGATTGAAAAAGATATGATGGAGTTTAAGGGAGAGAGAGAGTGGTTGAAGAGGCTTAGACCTTAAGATTCTAGACGTAGTGGTAGTATGAGTGTACAAGATGTGAGACCACCCCAAAGGAGTCGTCTGTGTGAAAAATGACCTATAATGCAGAGTTAGAGGCAAGCTAGATCCATAGCTTCTATAACTTAGAGTAATGTTGGCGAGACTCCTAGATTTGGGAGACAGACTATAGGAACTAAAAATTATAGTAGAGGTGGGAGTGTACTATCTAGTGGATATAGTAATCTGATAGAAAGACTAGAACGTGTTATAGATGTCATCAGATAAAATATTTGTCCCATAATTGTCCTAATTTGAGGTTCTTTATATGTAGAAAATGTGGATATATCAGTGTTGGTTGATCCTAGTACAACTCATTCTTTTGCATCCAGTGTGTTTATAAAGTCTATTGATGTTTATATTAGTCCTTTGATGCATAATCTTATTGTTGAAATTCCTACTAAAGATAGAATTATGATTAAAATTATTTATTAGGGTTGTATAATCCCTATGGATGATAAGGAGTTTAAAGTTGATTTGTTTTCTTTGAATATGGTTGATTTTGATTTGATTTTGGAGATGAATTGGTTATCTGCATATCATGCTTGGGTATATTGTTTTAGGAATAGAATGTGGTGTTGAAGATACCAGGACAAGAGGAGTTTATTTTTCAGGGAGAACGTAAGATACTTACCAGCTGTCTTATATCTGCCCTGACTGCTAGTAAATGGTTGAAGAAGGGTTGCGAAGGGTATTTGATGTATGTGGTGGATTCTAGAAATGAGGTTAGGAAGTTAGAAGAAATCTTAGTGGTGAAAGATTTTTTTGATGTGTTCCCTGAGGAGTTGTCTGGTTTGCCTCCTAGTAGGAAGATTGAGTTTTCTATTGAGGTGATTCTGGGATTAGCACCCATCTATAACACCTTATAGAATGGCACCAGATGAGTTGAGAGAATGGAAAGTTCAGCTTCAGGAGTTGTTAGATAAACAATTTATTCGACCTAGTATGTTGGTTTGGGGAGCCCATGTGTTGTTTGTGAAGAAGAAAGATGGAACGATGAGGTTGTGTATAGATTATAGATAGCTGAATAAGATCACCATCAAGAATAAATATCCTTTGCCCAGGATAAATGACTTATATGAGCAGTTACAGGGGGCTAGGATGTTTTTTAAGATAGATCTGAGATCAAGTTATCATCAATTGAGGATAAAGGTGGGGGACATGCCTAATACTGCTTTTAGGACACGTTATGGTCATCATGGGTTCCTTGTGATGTCATTTGGGTTGACTAATGCTCCTTCAAAATTTATGGATTTACTGAATTGGGTGTTTAAACCATTCTTGGATAGATTTTTTATTGTATTTATTGATGATATCCTAGTGTATTCCAAGAATGAAGAGGAGCATGTGCAACATTTAGAGATAATGTTGGAAATTCTGAGGAAAGAGAAATTGTATGCAAATTTCTCTAAGTGTGAGTTTTGGCTGAATGAAATATCTTTCTTGGGGCATATTGTCTTAGAAGATGGTATAGTAGTTGACCCACATAAAGTGGAGGCAGTGTTGAATTCGGAAAGACCAACTAGTGTAATTGGAATTAGAAGATTTTTGGGGTTGGTTGGTTATTATAAGAGGTTTATTCATAATTTTTCTATTATTGTTGTACCATTGACCAGATTGACCAGGAAGGAAGTAAAGTTTATGTGGTCAGAAGAATGTGAGAAGAGTTTCCAACTGTTGAAAGAGAAATTAACTACTGTTCCGGTATTTGTACTTCTTTCTGGTGATGAAGGATTTGTGGTATATAGTGATGCATTGCGTCAAAGGTTGGGATGTGTGTTAATACAACATAGGAGAATTATAGCCTATACTTCTAAGCAATGGTAGAACCATGAGAGAAATTACCCGACCCATGATTTAGAATTGGCTTCCATAGTTTTTGCATTGAAGATTTGGAGACATCATCTGTATGGAGCCACTTGTGAAATTTTTACTGATAATAAAAGTTTGACACATTTACCTACCTAGAGAGAGTTGAATTTGAGGTAGAGGTGGTGGATGAAATTGATTAGTGACTATGACTGTACAATTCACTAACATCCATGGAAGACTAATGTAGTAGCTGATACATTGAGTAGAAAGTCTATAGGGAGATTAGCTGCTATTATGAGTCATGATATTAGCTTGATGGTAGAATCGAAAGAAATGAGAATGCAGTTGAGTATTAGTGATAGAGGGGTATTGATGGAAAATATGGTGGTACAATCTTCTATTATTGATCACTTGTTATAGATGCAGAGTAGAGATGAAGAGATAGAGAAGATCAAACAGGAAGTATTAAGTGGGAAGCTGGTTGAGTTTAGAATTAGAGAAGATGGTATGGTGGTACTGGGACATAGAATTTGTGTTCCCAATAATGTTGAGATGTGAAAGGAGATACTAAAAGAGGCTCATGATTCTGTATATTCTATGCACCTGGGTAATAATAAGATGTACAAGGGGTTGAGACAAAATTATTGGTGGTCAGGGATGAAGAACGATATAGCTGAGTATATTTTTAGATGTTTAATTTGTCAATAGGTAAAGTCTGAGAATAGACATCCGGCAGGTTTATTACAGCCTCTTCCAGTACCTAAAAGGCTATTGGAGAATGTGAGTGTGGATTTTGTTTCTGGTTTTCCTCATACCCAGAGAGGTCATAATGCTGTATCGGTTATAGTGGATAGAATTTTTAAGTCTTCGCATTTCCTTCCTATTAAAACTATCTGGAGTCTTGAAAATTTGGCTGAATGGTATGTAGCGGAGATTGTGAGATTACATGGAGTACCTTTGAGCATTGTATCAGATAAAGATTCTAGATTTTGGAAGGGTTTTCAAAAAGCTATGGGTACACAGTTGCAGTTTAATATAGCTTTTCATCCTCAAACTGATGGGCAGACAGAGAGAATCATCAGAATACTAGAGGATATGTTGAGAGCAAGTGTATCTAGTTTTTTCAGTGAGATGGGATGCTTATTTACCTTTGATCGAGTTTGCATACAATAATCAGTATCAAGCTAGTATTGAGGTCGCACCAATTGAGGCTTTATATGGTAGAAAGTGCAAAACTCCAGTATGTTGGAAAGAAGTTGGAGAAAGAAAGATATTTCGTCCAGAAATGATATATTTGACTACTAAGAGGATCAAACTGGTTAAAGAGAACCTTTAGAGCAGCATAGAATAGACAGAAGGGATATGCTGATAATAGAAGACGATCTCTTGAGTTTCAGGTTGGTGACTGGGTTTATTTAAAGATATCTCCATGATCTCCATGGAAGGGTGTATTGAGATTTAAAAAGAAATGAAAGTTAAGTCCGAGATTTGTAGGGCCATATGAGGTGATTGAAAGAGTTGGACCAGTAACATATAAATTGGATTTGCCTCCAAAGTTAAAGCAATTTCACAATGCGTTTCATGTTTTGAGAAAGTGTTTACATGATGAATCCCGTAGTATTTTGAGTAAAGCAGTAGAACTTTAGGTAGATTTGACCTTTATGCAAGTACCAGTCATAATTATAGACAGAAAGGAACAAGTCTTGCGTAATAAAGTTATTCCTTTAGTTCAAGTGTTATGGCAGAACAAAGATGTTGAAGAAATTACTTGGGAGTATGAGGCAAGAATAAAGAAAGAGCACCCCTAGATTTTTTCATGAGTTAAGTAAAGAAATTTTGGGGATAAAATTTTTATAAGGTGGGTGGAATTGTAGTATTCGTGTTCATAAAATAAGGGCAAAAAAGTAATTTTACATGTATTATATTGAATTAAATAATCCATTGATGATTTAGTATTAATTTTAAATAATATTTGAAAGATAATATTGAAAATTTTGTTGAAAATAGTTAGAAATTTTTTAAGAAGAAAGTACTGAAAATATTTTAAATTTGAAGTTGAAATGAAAGAATTTTGAAGAAAAATATTGATTAAAGTTGAGGAAAATAATTAAAAAAAATTTTGAAGAAGATATAATTTTTTTTATATTTTTCTATAATTTTTACAGAATTTTTGGAAGGGATAAAATATGAAAAAATGATTTAAAAGGGTAAATGGCATAACTATAATTATGTAATGGCAAAACAATAATTATGTGATGGAAAAACAGTAAATTTTAAATGATGGCAAAATTGTAAATAATCAATGACAAATATGTAAATTGTATTTTAAAAAAATATCTCAAACTTCACGTGAAGCGGCGAAAAAAAAAATTGAAGTTTATAAGCCTATGAGCTTCAGATATTTATTTTCCTAACAAATCATGTTTGGTTTCTTTCTTTTTTTCAATTCAAATTTCTTAGCAAAAAAATTATAAAGAAAATTTTTCCAATATTAGAGAGTATAATCATCCAATTAAAATAGCAAGATTTCACATATTTGAGGTGTTGGTGATCAGCAATCTCAAGAAATTGCTGAAAGAGGCAGGAAAGGCAAGGAGGTGATCCACGAGTAGCTTTAAGTGCTACGTGGTGGGTTAGATTTACTTTTAGTAATCAAGATAAATATAAAATATAAAATGGTGATATTTTAGTTAATTATTAAATTATAATGATTGGATGATATATGATAGTTTGTTGGTTAATATTATGTGAATAATTTATATGTTGAAAATTTCTTATATGAGAAGTAATATTACTGAAATAATAGGTTGATGAACTATATAATGAAAGGATAAATGAAATTCTTGAAGAGCAATGATTGATAATTTGATATGAGATATGATGAGACAATTTAATATGTATATAGTAAAATAATAATTTTGAGAAAGAGATAGTTGAATTGAATGCTTTGATGCATGCTTGCTGGCATGTTATTGTTCATATGCATAAAGGGAAGACCAGGAAGGCAGCTGGTCAGGCTGATAAGACTAGGAATGCAGTTGGTATGGATGAGAAGACCAAGAAGGTAGCTGGTCTGGTTGAGAAGATCAGGAAGTTAGTTGTTCTGGTTGAAACATGTCGACATGTGGGAAGACGTTCCCAGATGATAATATGAGAAAATGAGAAGATGTGATGAAAAAGAAATAAATAAATAAAGATGATTTAAACACATACATTTATTTATTTGGTTATTTTATTATTATTGATTGAGATGCTAAACTATCAATTTTGATTGTGAAATTATTGATAGACAAATGAGTCTCACAGAGAGACAGATATTATGAAAATATGATATGATAAAATTATTTGATTGATAAATTATATGTTATGAACCTCATAATGAGGAAAATAATGATGTTTAATTGATAATCTTGAGATTATTAAATATATGAGAAGAAAAATTGATATTTTGATTATTAATTTAAGAAGAGATTGATAAATAGTTGGAATTATGATATAAATAGTGATAATAGAATGTTATTATTGAATTATATGAGATAATAGATGAATTAATATTGAAAGATTATTTGAAATATTGGATTGTTATATGTAAAGAAATAGATGATTAATATTGATGAATTAGAAATGACTGAATTATAAGATGTGATCGGAAGTATATAATCGAGTACTTTTAGTAAATTTAATTCATTGAGCTTGCGAAGCTCACTACTCATTGTTGAAAATTTTCAGGCAGCAGGCATGACAAATAGAGTAATTACCTTAAGTAAGTCTCATGGTCAAGTCCTCAGAAATTGTAAGAAAGAAGAAAGAAATTCTTTAGTGAAATCATTTCATGCATTTTGTTATATTTATATATTGTTTCTGATAAGAGAATGATGTTGTATCTCCTCTAAAAAGAGTTGAAGATTGGATGTAATTTTTAATTTCAATTGATATATTTTTATATTATTGCACATATGTGTCGTGCTGGGATGGCAAAATGTGACGACACCGTCTTGGGGGTGGCTAACCTAAGATGGGTCGTTATACCACCACAAGATTTTCTCCCAACCACAGGCCTAAGTCCAAAGGATACTCTGTCTCCAAGAACCATAATCACTTAGATAGGAAGCTGTAAGAGATGGGCAAGAAGATAGGCGAGGCATTTAAGTACCAGGGAACTAATGTTGTGGACGATCTTGACTTCCAAAATCCTATTTTTATCCAAGAAATCTTGGACGTCTCTATCCCTCGACACTTCAAAATGCCCTTCATCAAAGCCTATGACGGCACCACCAATCTCATAGATCACCTTCAACTCTACAAGACTACGATGATCCTGCATCACCACCTAGATGTGATTCAGTGCCGAGCGTTCTCACTAACACTGAAAAACTCTACTAGTACTTGGTATTCCTATCTAAAGCCTGGAAGCATTAGTTCTTTCAAGGACCTCGAACACGCCTGTTTCACACACTTCCTCAGCAGTAAGGGGCCAAGGAAACATCCGAGACCCTTTTCAATATCATCTAGTGGAGAGGTGAAAAGCTATACAAGTATATTTCACACTTCAATATGGCAGCATGAGAAATCCCAAACCTCGATCCAAAGATCCAGTTGCATTCAAAAACAGGCTGAGGTTAAGAACTTTCAGCTCCAAACTCACCAGGCACCCAGTCAAGGACATGAATAAGATCCTCGCCCAAGCCATGGAATACATACTCACGGAAGAAGACCAGGCATTTTAAAGGGAATGAGAAGAGGGTAGAGAAAAGAGAATGGGAGAATAGCATGAACCAAAGAATGACTTAAAGAAACATTGCAAAGATGAAAGTGGAAAGATCCCCAGATGTTCGACAGTTACATACTCCTTAAAGCCTCTAGGGCTAAGATCCTAATGAACATCTGAGACCGAGAGTTCATTTGTTAGCCCTCAAAACTCATAAACATCAGTGAAAATAAAGATGGATCCAAACGGTGCCATTTTCACAGAGACCACATGCATGACACTGAGGAATGCAAAGCTATCAAGAAGCAGATAGAATCACTTATCCACCAAAGATATTTAAAAGAATACACATAGGTCCTGATGAGAGTCATAAAATGCATCTAAACAATACTTAATTGTTAACATTTTAGGATTGATCTCGGTCGTAATCGCACTTTTACATGTTGATAACTCTAAAGTGATATTCACAAATCATTAACTTAATTCGATGCATTTTCAGGTGCTTTGAGTACAAAAGAGATAATAAAGCGATCCATGTTTAAAGCACCAAAAGATCTTGGGTGTCGGTGCTCGTTTTTGTCCAAGGTTTAGACATGTCCAAACATGATTCAAAGATGGTTAAAGTCTAAACCAAGGCTGGAGTAATAAATTACAGTAAGTTAAAAGACTGCACACAAGTGTGTGCATCACTTTGGAGCAAGTTAAGGGTAGGCACACTAGTGTGTGCACTTCTGCATACAAACTGAAGGAGTTTCACTGAATTGCCAGAATTTCCCGTACAGATCAATCATCTTTGCAGACTAAACTGTATTGATGTAGGAAGAACCAGGAGATGAGCCATATATTCTTAGAAAGATCCGGAAGTCTATTTTCTGAAGAATTTTACGGTTCGTAAAAAGATTTTTCTAGAGAAAGTTATGGCAATTTTAGTGGAAACAGTTCAGGCCAGCACAGCAGGCCCAGGCACACAGCAGGCCCAGGCGCACAGCACGGCCCACTCGCCTCTTGACCGGATTAGGGCGAGCAAATGACATTCTCCAAGACCAAAACACCCCCCTCATGCTCTATAAATATATCTTTATGGAGTGTGCAGCTGGGCATTGAAGAGAGAAAGCATTGAAGAGAGAAAGCAAGGAAGAGAGAAAAAAGAGAGGATCCAAGGGATCCAAATCCAGCATTCTTCCATTTTCTTTCTAAGTTTCTTGAGGGCTAGAAATCAAGGGGGGAGAGCATCCATATTTTTCTTCCACCTTGAACTCCATGGCCAAATCAAGGAGAGAGCATCCTTATTGTTCTTCTACCTTGATTTCCATGGCCAACTAGTCTTCACACAAGGGAAAAGGATGAATCCTTAGGGATTTATTGTTCCTTATTTCCTTCTTGATTCAGTTGTACGGATTTAATGTTGAATATTGTTTCATGAATTATTCATTGATTAAGTAAGAAGGATTTGAGTTCATGTGATAGATGCACTTTTTATTCTTCTTCTTTTAGATTCTCTTAATCCGGTGATTGCATCCTTCTCCTCCATTGAGCTTGTTTGGATGTGATTGATTCCGGTAGATTTATTTTATTGATTGTCCATTACTGCAATATTGTCTTTTAAGATATATTGTCGTTTCTTGATAATCTTTAAGATCGGTCATGTGTGCTTGAACCGAAATCAATGAGTAATTTGTAGCAATTATATTAGAGTTATAAATGTGCTTGATTGAATATATTCCGATTGCTTGTTTGGGATGTGAAACTTGCAATTGAGATAAAATCAATTGAATCAATAGTGCAAATAGGGAACGAACCTAAGGAGGATTCCTGGAACTTTGTTGTTTCTTATTTATATTTCCTTTATATTTACGCAATTTTTCTTACATTATTTCACCATCAAAACTCTAAAAAATATTTAGTTTAGCTTTTATCATTCTTTTAAGGTTCACACATTTTCCTTTGTACTTAACTTGTTTCCATGTGGAAATCGACACCCCAAAGTTGTACTACAACTACCGTGTTATACTTTAGGCGTAATAAAATTTTGGCGCCGTTGCCGGGGAAACACTTTTAAGTACAAGGAAACTTGTCAACTTTGAGTATAACGGTAAAAAAAAATTGTAAATATCTTTCTTTTCAGCAGTTTGTAAATACGGTCATATCATTCCTTTACTTATGTTTTATTTATTTGTTTATTATTCTGTTTTATTTATTTGCTTATCATTCTGTTTTATTTATTTGCTTATTATTCTGTTTTATTTATTTATTTATTATTTTGTTTTATTTATCTGTTTATTATTCTGTTTTATTTACTTGTTTATTATTCTGTTTTATTTACTTGTTTATTATTTTGTTTTATTTATTTATCATTCTGTTTTTTTTATTTAATTTCCCCTCTAAATTAATTGGTGCATGCTTAACCGAGAGATTCGCGAGGCAGATTCATTAGAGGACCCGAATTAGAGTTACCCTCTCCTTCCACCTACATTGGTGAAACCTCGCCTAGATCAAACCATAGTGCACCCCTATCAGAAAATTTAGAGGATTTTGTTAACATGGCCGATAATCGTAATGAAAATGTTGCCATGACACTTCAGGATTACCTCCACCCTACATGCACAGCCACACCATCATGCATCATGTTTCCAGCCAATACTCGCCAACTAGATTTTAAACCAGGGATGATTCAATTACTCCCTACTTTTCATGGCTTGGATAACAAAAACCCATATGTGCACATTAAAGAGTTTGAGGAAGTAGTTGCGACTTTTCATAGTCACGATGAAACCAATGACATTGTTAGGCTTAAGTTCTTTCCTTTCGCTTTGAAGGATAGAGCTAAGAGTTGGTTATACTCACTAAGACCACGATTTATTGGGTCGTGGACTGAGATGACTCTAATTTTTTTCAATAAATACTTTCCCCAACATAAGACCAATGCTTTGAAAAGGCAAATCTCCACCTTTGCACAAAAGGACAGCGAGACTTTGTATCAGTCTTGGGAGAGATTTAAAGAGTTATTGAGTATGTGCCCTCACCATGGGTATGAGAATTTGCGTTTAGTGATATATTTCTATGAGGGTCTTACCTATAGAGAACACCAATTTGTAGAGATGATGTGTAATGGTGGGTTCTTGGAGAAAGATCCTGATGAGGCCATAGAGTACCTCAATGAGCTTGCTGAAAAAGCTCACACTTGGACTGGACCTAGTGCTACTGAAAGCACAAATAGGTCACGACCTATAGAGCACCCAAATGGTGGTGGAATTCACCATCTTAGGGAAGAGGATAACCTTAAGGCCAAGGTCGAGATGCTCACTAGGGAACTAGAGGTATTAAAGACTAAGAGCTTAAAGCCAACACACGTGGTTAATCATGCAAAATCTTTTGAACCATGTTTTGTGTGTGGCGGGGTAGACCATCTCGCCCAAGAGTGCCTCACATTTGTTGATATGAGAGGGATGTATAAGGAACAATGTAATGCCCTAGGCATGTACACGAAGCCTTCTACACCCTTCTCTAATACCTATAATCCAGGATGGTGAAATCACCCCAATTTCAGCTGAAAGTCTGAAAACCAGCAACTTGTACAACCCCCTGCACCATATCCTGAATCACATAATGCACATGTATCTTCTAGGAGTTCTTTAGAAGAAACTTTACATGCTTTTATTGAAGCACAGGGGAAGACAAATCAAAGGCTTGAATCTTTAATTGTGCAGGTTATTGAAGAACATAAAGAGATAAAGAGCCAAGTGTCCAAGCTGATGAGCTACTTGAGTGTGACTGAGCGAGGTAAGTTCCCTTCTCAAGCTCAGTCCACATCCTACGGTCAGCACTAAACGCAACAAAAGAAATAGGAGGTGAATGCCATTGAGACACTTAGTGGTAAGTCATTACACATCCCAACACCGAACAAATCAGAGGATGTGGACGACAACCACCAAGTATATACCCTCACCCATGGCTTCACGGGAGCATATATCGAGCCAAAATCTGCAGATGTTACTGATGACATCTTTAAGGCCTCTCCAAAGCACACAAGCAGCAAATTTAATAGTAAAGCAATTGCTGGAGCAGTCAACTCATGTTTGTCTAGGAGAGAATAAGAGTGTCTGGCTGAAGAAGTAAAACTTAGCGCTCATGGGAGGCACCCCATAGCATATCCTTTTATTTTTATTGTTATTGTCTTTCATAATTCTTTTTCTTGTTTATTATTAGTATTTTGCTGTTTTCTAGTTTTACTTTCGTAATTCTTTTTCAGGGACAATTATACGAAGCAGTTCAAATAGTGGTGCACAATTTTCAGCTTTTGTGCACTTTTGGCTACAAAGGGAGTTTCCTTATCTTTTGCTTTCACATTGAGGACAATGCCTACTTTAAGTTGGGGGTGGAGAAAACATATTCCTGTTTTTCATATTTTTCATTGAACTGCTTGGTGTCATTTTACCTTTTTGTTTGTTTTTAGCATGCTTTGTGTTAACCATGGAGTCAATTCACATGTCGATGATATGAGCCTACTTGAGATAGCATATAGCGGTTAGAAGAAGTTAAATCTTGCTTCGCTTTGAGAATAAATTAAGTGTCAATTTTTCTTTAGTTTGAGACTCTAGTTTGTGGTAAGATTACTTGATTAGTCTAAAGCATTCGGAGAAGTTTTATGTGCGATTGTTTTGTGAATACTTTTGCAGTCTCTACAAGCTCTAGAACTTATTTGATAATCACTTGAGGCAAAAATCATAGAATGCACACTACTTAGGATATGATGTAGGCCATTTTTGGACTGTTTGAGCTTTTTTAAACTTACCCTTGTTATATTTATTGCTAGTCATAAACCATTTACTTACCTTTATGAGCCTAAAAATATTTTATCCTTACCTCTCTTTTAAAAGAGCTTAGTTATACACATGTTGTGAGAAGCACTTAAAAGGAGTAAGGGTGGAAATATGAGAAAATATTACTACCATAACCCAAGTACATTAAAAGAGATAAGTTAGGGGTTGTGGAAAAAAAAAGAAAAATGAAAGAGGAGGTGAATGGTCTTATGCCAAAATAAAATAAAAAAGAGAAAAAATGAATTATGGCAAAGAAAGAAGAAAAAAAATGGTGATTTGTTGCGAGAAATGCTCGAAAAATGGTTGAAAGAGTTGGCTGTTGAAGTAAGGTTATCTTGTGCTTAAAGTGGTTGTGTTTAAATTAAGAGACTTAGTTCTTTTATTTGTTTAAAATTTTCCATTCTTTCTTGACCTTTACCCTAGCCTAACGTTGCAAGCTTATTAAAGACCTATTGATCCGATGAAGTGTGATTTTTCTACATAGTGGAGAGTGATTTGAAAAGTGAGCATATGGAGCTTGATTTGTGATTGATGTCACGCAAATTAATATGTTTTTAGGGGCCAAGACTTGTATTCATGCTATGTTGTGCATAAAATCATCTGAGTGTTCGGACCAATGTATTGTGGTAAGATGGATGGTAAGAGTCGATAACGATTTTAAGGTTGACATTTGGATTATTCTTGGACCTGAGTGATATTTAATGATTTTATGTGCTGTATGTTATGCATGATTTTTGAGACAGATTTTTGAATCACTCTCGGTTAATGCCAGCATTGCTGTATTTTGCTTTGATTTCTAAATAAAGAATTCATTTCATGCCTTTCGCTTGAATTGCTAGGGACTAGCAATAAGCTAGTTGGGAGTTGTGATGAGAGTCATAAAATGCATCTAAACAATACTTAATTGTTAACATTTTAGGTTTGATCTCGGTCATAATCGCACTTTTACATGTTGATAACTCTAAAGTGATATTCATAAATCATTGACTTAATTCGATGCATTTTCAGGTGCTTTGAGTACAAAAGAGATAATAAAGCGATCCATGTTTAAAGCACCAAAAGATCTTGGGTGTCGGTGCTCGTTTTTATCCAAGGTTTAGACGTGTCCAAACATGATTCAAAGATGGTTAAAGTCTAAACCAAGGCTGGAGTAATAAATTACAGTAAGTTAAAAGACTGCACACAAGTGTGTGCATTACTTTGGAGCAAGTTAAGGGTAGGCACACTAGTGTGTGCACTTCTGCATACAAGCTGAAAGAGTTTCACTGAATTGCCAGAATTTCCCGTACAGATCAATCATCTTTGCAGATTAAACTGTATTGATGTAGGAAGAACCAGGAGATGAACCATATATTCTTAGAAATATCCGGAAGTCTATTTTCTGGAGAATTTTACGGTTCATAAAAAGGATTTTTCTAGAGAAAGTTATGGCAGTTTTAGTGGAAACAGTTCAGGCCAGCACAGCAGGCCCAGGCACACAGCAGGCCCAGGCGCACAGCACGGCCCACTCGCCTCTTGACCGGATTAGGGCGAGCAAATGACATTCTCCAAGACCAAAACACTCCCCTCATGCTCTATAAATATATCTTTATGGAGTGTGCAGCTGGGCATTGAAGAGAGAAAGCATTGAAGAGAGAAAGCAAGGAAGAGAGAAAAAAGAGAGGACCCAAGGGATCCAAATCCAGCATTCTTCCATTTTCTTTCTAAGTTTCTTGAGGGCTAGAAATCAAGGGGGGAGAGCATCCATATTTTTCTTCCACCTTGAACTCCATGGCCAAATCAAGGAGAGAGCATCCTTATTGTTCTTCTACCTTGATTTCCATGGCCAACTAGTCTTCACACAAGGGAAAAGGATGAATCCTTAGGGATTTATTGTTCCTTATTTCCTTCTTGATTCAGTTGTACGGATTTAATGTTGAATATTGTTTCATGAATTATTCATTGATTAAGTAAGAAGGATTTGAGTTCATGTGATAGATGCATTTTTTATTCTTCTTCTTTTAGATTCTCTTAATCTGGTGATTGCATCCTTCTCCTCCATTGAGCTTGTTTGGATGTGATTGATTCCGGTAGATTTATTTTATTGATTGTCCATTACTGCAATATTGTCTTTTAAGATATATTGTCGTTTCTTGATAATCTTTAAGATCGGTCATGTGTGCTTGAATCGAAATCAATGAGTAATTTGTAGCAATTATATTAGAGTTATAAATGTGCTTGATTGAATATATTCTGATTGCTTGTTTGGGATGTAAAACTTGCAATCGAGATAAAATCAATTGAATCAAGAGTGGAAATAGGGAACGAACCTAAGGAGGATTCCCGAAACCTTGTTATTTCTTATTTATATTTCCTTTATATTTACGCAATTTTTCTTACATTATTTCACCATCAAAACTCTAAAAAATATTTAGTTTAGCTTTTATCGTTCTTTTAAGGTTCACACATTTTCCTTTGTACTTAACTTGTTTCTCTGTGGAAATCGACACCCCAAAGTTGTACTACAACTACCGTGTTATACTTTGGGCGTAATCAGGTCCCTACATTCTGAAAAGCTAAAAGTGAGTGGTCGAGCGGTGCACTCTTAGACAAAGCCTTAAGCACAACCACGAGCGAATCCCTAGGCAAAGTCCAAGAAAAATCCTTAGGCACAGCCCCAAGCGAGGTCTTAAGCAAAGCCTCAAGTGAAGTCAGAGAAAATACGTGCAATACAACAAATGGAAATAAAGGGACAGAAGAGATCAAACCACCATAGCTGGCACTATTAAAACTATCTTCAGAAGACCAACCAATGGCCGACCTTTATCACAAGCTAAGAAGACCTATGCTAGGTGAATCACCTCTGTCAACAAGCTTAGAAAACAAGCAAAAACCGATCAGGTAATTTCTTTCACTGATGAAGATTTGGAGGGATTACATACACCACATGACAATGGCATGGTCATCACCCTATTGGCAGGGAATTACAGCGTGGAAAGGATCTTGGCTGACAATAGAAGCTTGTGTGACATTCTATACCATGATGCCTTCCAAAAAATGAAATTCAGTGACGATCAGCTCAAGCTAGTGACATCTCTACCTTAGAGATTTTCGGGAGAGTTTATACTCCCTAAAGGCAGCATAGTCATGCTTGTTACCACAAGCTCAACCCCTAAGCAGAACACTATCATGACAACTTTCCTGGTCTTCAAGCATTCATCCTCCTACAATGCTATTCTTGGAAGACCGAGTCAGAACTTCATGAAGGCGGTCATTTCTACATATCACCTGAAGATGAAATTCCCCAACAAAAATAGAATCGGAGAAATTCGAAAAAATCATGTTACATCCCGATCCTGTTACCTTAGCTCCATAAAGAGGCACAAGAAAGTTGGGGTCTTGCTTCTTAAAATTGAAAACTTAAGGGATGAACTCAAAGCTTCAAAAAGCCAACCCGTTGAAGAGCTAATTGTCGAAGAAGGAAGTCTCACATCCAAGAGAAACAAAGAAACTCATCCCAAATTGGGAAGACCCCCATCATATTCGAAGAATCTACCGAGCTGGCATAGTCAAGCTTGAAGATTTCAATGGAACTTTAATCCCTCGGATTTGGAACCCAAAAACCTCTGCAAATTCTATCAGTAATTCTTTTTCTCTTAGATATTTACTTACTTTGTAATTTTAGCATTTTCTATCAATAAAATAGTCGTTTTTAGTTCTCTATAAAAACACACCAAAAAACCGCCAACCTATGGCACAACAAAAAGCTGCCAGTGTGTAGCGCAATAAAAAAAGGTCAACCTATGGTGCAACAAAAAGCCGTTAACTTGTGGCGTAACAAAAAACCACCAGTCTATAGCGCAACAAAAAGCCATCATTCTTTGATGCACCAAAACCCAATGTTTATCTAGGAATAAGAGAAGCTTATCCTCTTTTCCAAGAACCCAAGGATAACACCCCTAGTGTTATTCATCCTCGACCATTTTTCATATCAAACCCCAATGGGAACACCCTGGGTTTTCTCCATCCTCAGTAATTTTTCATATCAAAGCCAGAGGAAAGCACCCCAAGTGTTCAGTATCCTCGGCCTAATTTCCCTCAAAAGCCCAATGACAGAGGCCCGATGTAACGACCCATACCGGGTTGGCCACTCCCGAGATGATGTCATCATATTTTGAAAATTCCAGCACGACACATATATGCAACTATAAAAATAATACTAACAGAAATTTTTACATCAATCCTCAACCCTCAACAGGGGAGATACATCAATCTGATATTAACTTAAACATAATGTACAACGTAAAATGCATGAATATTTACAAATAAATTTTTTATTTTATTTTCTCATTAGTCTGAGGATGTGGACACGTACGTGGCTTACAAATAATGATTTTGTTTGAACCTCAACTCACCAAATTATTTATCTTGCCTGCTACCTGAAATCATTGTACAATGATGGATGAGCTTCACAAGTTCAGTGAATTAAATTTACTATAAGTATTCAATTTGTATAAATGGTCTTTCAATATTTAATCATTTATATCTCATATAACTTAATAATAGCTTTCTACTATCACTACACATACTATAAGTCTCATTCTCTATCAATCTCTTCTTCTTATTTATTGGTTCACCTTAAAACCATCAATTATCTCATAATTACCTCGTAATGAGGTTCACAACATAAAGTCTACCATTTAGATGGTTCTCATCTTATCATACTTTTATGTTTCTTTCTCACCATAACTGTCTCTCTATGAGACTCATTCACCTATAAATAAAATTCACAATAACAAACAACACTTCAACATTTCAGTAATGCAATCAATATTTAAAACAGATACAATGCATAAATTATTATTAGGGAACATCATCCCACATGTCAACATGTTTTTATCTTAGACCGGCCCCCTCCTGGTTCTCTCATTTCTAGCATATATCGACTGTCACGGTATTTATTTCCTGTATATACCAGCTGTTACGGTTTTCATTTATTTCCAGTATATACCGGTTGTCATGGTTTTCCTTTATTTTCAGCATATACCAGCTATCACGGTTCAATTAGACCGGCCCCCTCCCAGTTCTTTTATTTAATGCATATGCATATAAATAATGAAATGAAATATGCATATGAACAGTAATATAAAAACAAACTTGAATTCAAATATTTAAATTAGCTATCATGATTATTCTCAATTTATTATTTAAAAATATCTACTAAATTTCTTTCCTCATAAATCACATCAAATCATCAATCATAGCTTGTCAAGATCCACTAAATTTCATCTCCTCATAAATCATATCAAAGCATCAACCATAGCTCATCAAGAATTTTACTTATCACTTTGATTATTAAATCAACTTATTATTCCAAAAATATTATTTCTCACATAATAATTTTCTACACATCTAAAATTCCTATCATACCTATCAATCAATTTTTCATCTACCACCAAAGCCTAAGGTAATTAATTTATTTTAATATTATCACTAGATATTTCCTTTTTATCTAGATTACTTAAAGTAAATCTACCTCACCACGTAGCACTTAGAGCTACTCGTGGATCACCTTCTTGCCTTTCCTACTCCTCTTAGAAATTTCTCCCGGTTGCTAATCATCAACATCTGACATAATATTTATATAAATTTTTAATTTATTCTTCAATTCTTCATAATTTACACCCTTTGAAAATTCTCACTTTGAATTCTGGGAAATTTTATGTATGCTAAATTTCAAAAATAGATTTCACGTTATTACTTTATGTTTTTCTTAGCGCTTCTCGTGATTCGCTATGAAATTCTCCCATAAACCCCTTTAAAATTTTGCTCTTTCAACCTTTCTTTCGGTCCCCAAGTATTTAAAGAAAAATAGTAGTTTGAATTGAGGAAAGGAGAAAATTGCATGCTATTCTTGTGCCAACACTTGGACTCTAGGTGTTATCCATGTTTTTCAACTTTTTTCCGTTTTCTTTGTAACTACTCCTCCACGCTTCCATTTTTTTAAGAATTGTTTTATTAAAATAATAATAAACCTTTCACATATATTTTATTTTAATTTCATGTCGTATTTATTAAATTACTTTTTTGCTCTTACTTTACGAATACGAGTATTACACCCGAGCACCTCAGTTCTGCAGATCATTTTTCTAGATAATCCTACGACACAAGCCTCAACATTTTAGCTCCTTAATCCATTTTTTTTAGATAGGCTGAAGACACCAGTCCAAACGCCTCAACTACTCAGCCATTTCCCTTCAAGGAAAACCGGAGATGGTGGACTAAGCATATCCTCTTCTTATGCTCCAAAACAATAAGGTTGAGTATAAGGCCTTGACTTATACCAAAACAAGAAAATTTGTAAGCACACTGATCACTCTAAGAGACTACAAAAACCATCCTAACGGTCTCGAGCAAACAACTCCACTCTTCATCATAACCTCATACCACATGCCCTAATCATCCAAGGGAAATTCTTGGAGCTTATTTAGATGGTGGTTAACTTAGTCACACGACTTGGAGGGCAGGTGATGAGTGCCAAATATTGCATATTTTGGCCATTTAATTTATATTTGTTAGCTTATAAATTTGTTACTTTGAGTTGTTTTCATTGTTTTACAGGTTTACAAGCTTGGAAAGAAGTTTCACTAAATTGCTAGAATTGCTCGTGCAGATCAATCATTTTTTAGGATTAAACTGTATTGATTTAGGAAGAACTAGAAGATGATCCATATATGCTTGGAAAGATCCAGATGTCTATTTTCTAGAGAATTTTATGGATCAATAAAATGATTTTTCTAGAGAAAGTTATGGCAGTTTTAGTAGACAAAGGTCAGGCTGTGCATGATTTCAGCGTGACAGATCAGCCATTTTTGAGAATTTAACTGTATTGATTCAGGAAGAACCATGAGACGAGCCATATATTCTTGGAAATATCCCAATGTCTACTTTTTGGAGAATTTTACGAATCAATAAAATGATTTTTCTAGAGAAAGTTATGGCAGTTTTAGTAGAAAAAGGTCAAAGAGCAAAAACTGGAATCAGCAGTATCCCACATCGGATTGGAAGCATATTGCACTTGTGATACATCCCCTATATAAACACCATCTTGCTTCATCTTTAATGTACAATTCCTAAGCCACTTTGGTGTTTACCGGTGGACGTCCGCTAGCATTCTGGTGGATCTCGAAGGCTTTGTCACCACGAGGGGAAGCGCCGCCCGTCAGCGAGTGGAATTTCTCCCATGTAAAGTTATTTATTTATTTCTTTACATTTAGTTGTTTTAGTTTAAATGTTTAGCACTTTTATTATGAATTGTAGTTTCATAGTTATGAGTGGCTAGACTCTTCAGCCAAGGTTGAAGATGAAGCTCCGCCGTTGTTTGGCGTAGTAGTTCAGATTTGCTTGTACAAATCTGACAATTTTTAGTATAAATGTTCTGTCAATTATTTGAGTTACTCTTATAATTGATTGAGTTTAAATTGTCTGTTGGATATTCCTTGTGTTTCATCTGATGGATACATTGAATGCTTTTCGATTAAATTGGATTTCCTTTATGATTTGTTGAGAGCGGATACATTGGATGCTTTTGGTTTAGTTGGGATATTCTTTGTTTTTTGTCTTATAGTTGGATTCATGGAACGTTTTGATAGGCTATATTTTTAGAACATATATGCTTAACTTCGGTGGGGTGGATTTGGAAACCTTAGTGTTTTTATTATTAGTTTTAAAAATCAATTTAGTTTAATTTTAATTTCTTTTGCAAGTTATCATCTGAAATTCGGAACGGTTAAGATAGAGTTAGTTTAGATTGAAAATATACTTTCACAACGCAATTCCCTGTGGATTCGACCTCGCACTTGCACAACACTATACTGCAAATGACTCGTGCGCTTGCGAGTAATTTAAAACTCACAACAAGTTTTTGGCGCCGTTGCCGGGGAATTGTTTGGTTTGTGAAAATTTTTGGTCTGAATTGATTTTATTTTTCTACTAGTTAGTTATCCAAAAAAAAAAATTATTTTAAAATTTTTTGTTGACTCATTTTGTGAGTAGTGTGTTTGCTGTTTGTGCAGTTATTTTATTTTATTCTGTAAGTTTCTGCTGGTTAGTTTACTTTAATGCTTTTTCTGTTGGTGTATGCTTGGTCGGAGATCCTTGGACTTAGATCTGATACATTTAGATCTCGACTTAGAAAGAACTCTTAGGAGATAGAATAGAGCGCTAGTTGAGAGAGAGACTGTTGAGATGACAGAGAATTATAGGAATGCAAATCATCCTGAACATGTAGAGCAACCTAGAGCTTGGAACGTGGACTCCACTACATCCCTTAGGGACTTGTTCGCACCCGTTGCGATTAACTCATCCTCTTGCATAGTGTTGCCACCGACCAATGCCACCCACTTTGACTTGAAGCCACATGTCATCCAACTCTTACCCTCATTCTATGGCTTAGATCTTGAAAATCCTTATAGCCATGTGAAGAAGTTCAAAGACATTTGTGCCACATTCAAATTCCAAAACTTCTCTGAAAAGTCAGTCCATCTTCGACTCTTTCCTTTTTCTCTTCACGATAGAGCTAAGGCGTGGTTGGATTCCAACACGCCTGGGTCTATTACATCTTGGGAAACCCTGCTTAGCAAATTTTATCATAAGTTTTTCCCAATGTCTAGAGTGAATGAGTGCCGAAAGGAGATTAGCTCTTTCACTCAGGATGAAGATGAAAAATTTTCTGAGGGTTGGGAGCGCTTCAAAGAGCTACTGATCAGATGCCCTCCATATGGATATGAGAAGTGGAGACTCGTTCAATTCTTCTACCAAGGGTTGACTCAACCCAACCGTAGCATGATTGAGTCTATGAATGGGGGGGCATTCTTGAGTCTGACAGGAGACGAAGTATATATGGCGTTGGACAAGTTGTCCGACAACTCACAGCAGTGAGATTTTTCAAGCTGTCGAGATAAGTCCATTCGTGCTCCTAAGAAGGGAGGCATCTATGAGGTCAGGGAGGACACTGATTTGAGGATAAAGTTAGATGCCCTCACTAAGAAGATTGACGCTCTCACTGTGAGCCAATCCATCAATGCTGCCAACACATTCAATGTTGAAAGCTGTTCCATCTGTGCTAGTCCCATGCATCTAGCACAGAATTGCCCATCAATGCCTGCTTGTGCCGAGTATCCTATGGAACAAGTAAATGCTTTCAATGACTTTCGAAGGCAGTCGAATGGATTGTACTCCGAGACGTACAATCCAGGGTGGCGGAACCACCCAAATTTTTCATGGAGACAGAACCAACCAACGAATCAGGGAGGAGCCCCTCATCATGCTTAAAATCAATATCCTCCCGGATTTGCCCCACAAATTCCTAATCATGGTCGTTCTGCCCATCCAAAACCTTCACCTGTTTACCACGCACCCACTCAAACACCAGCGCCAGTTTCACAGTCACTAGAGAACACCCTTAAGGAGTTCATGAAGGCAACTAGCTAAAATATGAGTGATGTGAGGAGTGCAACAGTGGTAAACACCCAAGAAATTACTAAGCTAGAGAGTCAAATAGGGCAAATTACAAGTCACTTGGGTGAGAGAAAGAAGGGGAAGTTCCCCAGTCAGCCCGTGCCGAACCCAAAAGGACAATATATGGTTGAGAGTTCATCAACTCCTACGCACGGGGCGGAACAAGTACAGTCGATTGTCACACTGAGGTCTGGGAGACAGGTGGACAATCGAGTAGAAGAGAGCCCTGCTATACAGCAAGGGCAAGGAAGTGGCAACACGGAGAAGAGAGATGCTGAGCCATCTACAGCCACACCTACTGAGAAGGACCCTCCTAGGTCATTTGTACCTAGAACGCCTTACCCCGAGAGACTACAGGCGCCGAAGAAAGGAGGGAAGTATGAGGAAATTCTTGAGGTATTCAAGCAAGTCCAAATCAATATCCCATTTTTGGATGCCATCCATCAAATGCCATTATATGCCAAGTTTCTAAAGGACTTGGTCACTATCAAAAGGAGGACGAATGTCCCAAAAAAGGCATTTTTGACCGAGCAGGTCAGCTCAGTCCTTCAGTGCAAGCTATCCATTAAGTATAAGGACCCGGGGTGTCCTACCATCTCTTACACGATAGGAGTTAGCCACATTGAGAAGGCTCTCTTGGATCTGGGGGCGAGTGTGAATCTTCTACCCTACTCAGTCTATTTACAGTTGGGGTTAGGAGAATTGAAGCCCACATCCACTACGCTTCAATTGGCTGATAGGTCAGTGAAAAGACCACGGGGAATAGTTGAGGACATTTTGATAAAAGTGGATAAGTTCTATTTCCCCGTGGATTTTATTGTGCTTGACACAGAGCCAGTTCAGAATGTAGGGATTCAAATACCAGTTATTCTAGGGCGACCATTCTTAACCACGGCTAACGCCCTGATAAATTATAAGACAGGGGTGATGAAGATCTCCTTCGGAAATATGACAGTGGAGTTGAATATTTTTGATATCACTAGGCAACCACATGAATATGATGAAGTGAGAAATGTATGCTTGATAGAGGAGATTCTTAAGGAGACTGTGAATGAATCAAGCACTGAGGACCCCTTGGAGGCATGTTTTGCTCAATTTGGAGAGGATTTGGATTTAGATAAATTACTTGAGCAAGTAAATGCCATTTTGGAGTCTCCTCCTCGAGAGAGCAGTAAGACGGAGGAGATTGTGGATGACTCCCGCACTGAGGACCCCCTAGAGGCATGCTTTGCTCAATTTGGAGAGGATATGGATTTAGATAAATTACTTGAGCAAGCAAATGCCATTTTAGAGTCTCCTCCTCGGAAGAGCAATAAGACGGAGGAGACCGCCGCACCTGAAACCCCGAAGAAGGAACTTAAGCCTTTACCAGATAATCTTAAGTATAAGTTCCTAGGTTCATTCGATAGTTTGCCTGTGATTATACCTTCAGATCTGGGTGATGCTCTAGAGGAGAAATTATTGGACGTCTTAAGAGAGCATAAGGAAGCTATAGGCTAGACCATTGAGGACTTCAAGGGGATCAGCCCCTCGATGGTGACGTACAGGATACATTTGGAGGAGGATGCTGAGCCATCGAGGGATCCACAAAGAAGGCTCAACCCTGCTATGCAAGAGGTTGTGAGGGCAGAAGATATTAAGCTGTTAGAGGCAGGGATCATTTATCTCATCTCTGATAGCAAGTGGGTGAGCCAGATTTATGTTATGCCCAAACGTGCTGAATTAACAGTAGGGCAGCATAAGGACGATGAGTTGGTTCCAACTCATGTTCAGTCAATTTGGAGAGTGTGTATCAGCTACCGTAAATTGAATGCTGCCATTAGGCCTGATCATTTTTCATTCCCATTTATTGATCAGATGGCGGAGCGTTTCGTTGGGCACGATTACTAATGTTGGGTCTGGCTGAAGACGTTAAACTTAGCGCTCATGGGAGGCACCCCACAGCTTATCGTTTCTGTTTATTTATTATTTCGCATTTTTATGATTAATGTTTGTTTCCAGTATTTTTTGTTTTCCAGTTTTTTTTATTTTTCAAGGACAATGCGTACTTCAGTTCAAGTTTGGGGGTATGCTATGAGCCATACCAGTCCAGATAGTTCTCCATATCTCAGGTCAGCTCTTTCCATATTAGTCACATATTGGGGTCAATGTGTAATTTAAGTCTGGGGGTATGGGAGACACATCACACACTTTGTCCTAATTTGTTGTCTTTTCGTCGTAGAGATAAATGCATGCTCATGTTATCGTGAAATTTTGGTTGATCTAAACATTTTCTGTGATATGATGTCATTGGTGAGCTTAACATTTTGAACACATGATCTGGTGATAAATTTTTAAAATTTAATTACTTACTTTAGGCATTTGGAGAATTCACATGTTTGATCTAATCTAACACGAGCACATTAGCACAAATTATGTGAGGTATGACACGTGATTTTAATGTGTATTTTTCCTTATCTTAACTGAAACTGGATGACTTGTTGGATGAACTCTTAGGCATAGAAAAGCATAATAAAAAATAAAAAAAAATTCATTATCAATAAACTTTCCGCTGAGTAACTGGACCTCTTGCCTCAGTAAGCAGTGAGTGTTCACGTCAAAAGGTGGAATTTTGTATGGTAGTATTAAGGCTAGTTTAATTTTGTAGCCTTTTTTACTCGAGTTAGTAAGTCCTTAGGGGTGTCTTTACACCTAATGCCCTAAAACTATCTGGTTTGGGAGTCATTAACTCAACACTCGCTACATGGGTCAATTAGAAAGCTTAAGGGAATTAAACATAGCAGAGCCTTTTATATAAATATATATATATATATATATATATATATATATATATATATATATATATATAAACTATGCCATTTTTGTTCATTCTGATGGGAAATTTGGTGAATCTTGAGACATGGAGACCTTACACATTGGAGTCACTTGGAAGCTTCATTTCTATATGCTAATTCACTTTACACAGTGTCAGACTTGTGATGCCTTAACCTGCCTTTTGTAAGTAATTAGATTTTAACTTTTCTATTCATTGCGAAGATGGGTTTATCTTTTTAAGCTTGCTCATGAATAAATATCATGGTGATGTGTGCTCCTTAAATTTTTGGATACCATGAGTGATGAACTTATCTTTATGTTCTTTGTTTTTCATTTAGGTTTTTTTTTTTATTTTGTTTTGCTAAGGGACTAGCAAATTGAAAGTTTGGGGGTATTTGATGAGTACCAAATATTGCATATTTTGGCCCTTTAATTTATATTTGTTAGCTTAGGAATTTGTTACTTTGAGTTGTTTTCGTTGTTTTACAGGTTTACAAGCTTGGAAAGAAGTTTCACTAAATTGCCAGAATTGCTCGTGCAGATCAGCCATTTTTAGGATTAAACTGTATTGATTTAGGAAGAACCAGAAGATGATCCATATATTCTTGGAAAGATCCGGATGTCTATTTTCTGGGAAATTTTACGGATCAATAAAATGATTTTTCTAGAGAAAGTTATGGTAGTTTTAGTAGACAAAGGTCAGGCTGTGCATGATTTCAGCGTGACAAATCAGCCATTTTTAAGGATTTAACTCTATTGATTCAGGAAGAACCACGAGATGAGCCATATATGCTTGGAAAAATCCCGATGTCTATTTTCTGGGGAATTTTACGGATCAATAAAATGATTTTTCTAGAGAAAGTTATAGCAGTTTTAGTAAACAAAGGTCAAAGAGCAAAAACTGGAATCTGCAGTATCCCACATCGGATTGGAAGCATATTGCACTTGTGATACTTCCCCTATATAAACACCATCTGGCTTCATCTTTAATGTACAATTCCTGAGCCACTTTGGTGTTTACCGGTGGACGTCCGCTAGCATTCTGGTGAATCTCGAAGGCTTTGTCACCACGAGAGGAAGCGCCGCCCATCAGCGAGTGGAATTTTTCCCATGTAAAGTTATTTATTTATTTCTTTACATTTAGTTGTTTTAGTTTAAATGTTTAGCACTTTTATTATGAATTGTAGTTTCATAGTTATGAGTGGCTAGACTCTTCAGCTAAGGTTAAAGATGAAGCCCCGCCGTTGTTTAGCGTAGTAGTTCAGATTTACTTGTACAAATCTGACAATTTTTAGTATAAATGTTCTGTCAATTATTTGAGTTAATCTTATAATTGATTGAGTTTAAATTATCTGTTGGATATTCCTTGTGTTTTATCTGATGGATACATTGAATGCTTTTCGATTAAATTGGATTTCCTTTGTGATTTGTTGAGAGCGGATACATTGGATGCTTTTGGTTTAGTTGGGATATTCTTTGTTTTTTGTCTTATAGTTGTATTCATGGAATGTTTTGATAGGCTATATTTTTAGAACATATATGCTTAACTTCGGTGGGGTGGATTTGGAAACCTTAGTGTTTTTATTATTAGTTTTAAAAATCAATTTAGTTTAATTTTAATTTCTTTTGCAAATTATCATCTGAAATTCGGAACTAGGTTAAGATAGAGTTAGTTTAGATTGAAAATATACTTTCACAACGCAATTCCCTCTGGATTCGACCTCACACTTGCACAACACTATACTGCAAACGACTCGTGCGCTTGCAAGTAATTTAAAACTCACAACAGCAGGACCCTTCCAACCAACACCAAAAGCCGATATAGGGAACTCTTCCTCACCTTTAAGGGTCTATCACTATCGGGTACAAACATCTTAAGGCTGAAGAGTTAACACGCTCTTACGTGTAGAAACGAACTTGGAAAGGCTCCCAAACCAAAAATCCCTAAGACAATGCCCCGAGCATTTTACCTCATCGGATATTTTTCCTTTAAAAGCCTTGAGTCAATGCCTGGAGCATTTTAACCCTCAACCATTCTCAATAAGAACTTCATGAATAATAGTTGGATACCCAGGTTCCACGAAGAACTCTCAAGTAAAAATTCTTGGACCTATTCCGAGCAAGAAGACCTCAAACCTGCTTCGAGAAAGAAGACCTCAGACCCGTTCTAAGCAAAAAAACCTCAAACATGCTCCGAGCAAGAAAGCCTCGGACCCATTCCGAGTGAGAAAGCCTCAAATCATACAGAAGGAATATGCAGAACACCTTAAGACGTACTAAACTTAAAAATTCGAGGAGATTGCCCCGAGCAATCATCACCCTGGGCTAGCTTTCTAGCAAAAACTCGAAGAGAGTGTCCCCAGAACCTCTAACCCTGAACACTTTTTTAGTCGAAACCCCAATATATTGCCCGAGAATCTTTGCCTTCAGCCATTTTTCCAAATAAAAACATCGAGGAGGGAGCCTCGAGCCATTCTTCTTCTCGATACATTTTTCACCAAAATTCTGAGGTAGAAGCCCTAATTTATTCCTCTCCTCGGCACATTTTTCACCAAAACTCCAAGGAGGGAGCCCTGAGCTATTCCTCTCTTTGGTACTTTTTAGCCAAAAAAAATTTCCAAGAAGAGAGGCTAGAGCCCTCTAAGTCTTAATACCCTTTCACAAAAAGTTGAGCCATGAGCCCCGAGCTTTGGTAAACCTCGATAAACTCAAAACAAAAAGACCAAGCCCTAAGCCTTGGGCTCTCAAGGGGCTCGGTACCTCTCCCATGCCTAGTGAGCATTTTGGGTAAGCCTATGGCCCTTCTACAAGCATAATAAAGCTCAAAAGTAAAAAATTATTTAAAGTGTAAAGTCTCAGCAAAAGTCCGAAGAAAACTGCCAAACAAATTCCTAGGAGAAAGTGCTAAGCTCTTCACCTCCTCGACCATTTTTTCAAGCAAAATCCGAAGAGAGAGTCCTGAGCTCTTTACCTTCTTGACCATCTGGGAGTAAGCAAGATGCCTACCTAAGCACCTAGATGTGAGCTAGACTACTGCTTAGGAACTTGGGAGTGTGATAGGCGCCTATCTAGGTGCCTAACTAGACATCTGTCCTTGCAACCTAAAAAGTCCTCAGTCTGTATATAAGCTAAAGATGTTTGGTAAGTCTCGAGCATTTTTTCAAGCAAATTTTGAGGAGAGATCCCCGATCTATTCACCTCTTCAGCCATTTTTCAAGCAAAGTCCAAGGAGAGAGCCTCGAGCTCTCTACCTCCTCAGCATTTTTCAAGCAAAGTTCGAGGATAGAGCCCCAAGCTCTTCACCTCCTCGGCAATTTTTCAAGAAAAGTCCGAAGAGAGAGCCCCGGGCTCTTCACCACCTAGGTCACTTTTCTAACCAAGATACTACAAATTCATCTTCCAAGGAGACATACAAACAAAACTACTTTCTCAAGCATCAAATAAACCTCTTACACGTGTATAGAGGTACTAATGTCATTCCAACCTATGAAAACCCTAACTCTATTAGAATATTCTAGCCTATGGGAGTCTTAATTCTACTATAATACTCAACATTAATTACTTTCCTAAACAAACTCTACATTTAAACACTATATAAAGGGACTCTCTTACACTATATAAACATACTCTACTATAATATTCTAAAATTCTCCAGCTCTCTTACTCCCTACTTAAGCATCAAAGAGTCCTCTCGAGGTCAACCCCTCCGGTCCCCCGACGACTCATTAGGATTTCTTCTATGTTTTGTGTGCGTGAATATCACGTCACGCCCGTTCGGTTTCCTAACGGATTTTCAACATCAACAGAGAGATAACTCTCTCTCATCCCTTACTTTTTCAATTTCTGGTGTGATCGAGATTTGACCCATAATATCTTGTGACGAAAAATAGCTTACTCTAATTTTAAAGCATATATTATACTCAATATTCATGCATTTATCTTAGCAGTTCACACCCTCTAAAAAAGTAGAAGATCCAATAAATCATGGTCTATGGCAAAAGTAAATCAATAATTATCTCAAAGTAAACCCGGATTAATTCTAGTAATTATTCTCTTATTTTTCTTGGATAAATAAATGTAGCAAATACTAAAGTTGGTTCTAACTTTTTTGTCAGCTATACTTAACAATTTCCATGATCACAAACATGGCTGGTTGCACAATCATTTTGATCTACATTTTGCACTTAACGATAAAATGTCAGCTATCCAAATTCCAAATGGGAGAAAAGTCCATCAATTGATTATCATTGTTTTGCTCATCTGTGGTCAAAAGCCATCGAATTAAAAGATGAATGTTATTGAATTTCGTAAGCTTACACAAGAAGTTTAATTATGAGTCATTTTAGAAAGGTGGCAAAAGAGGTCCTGCCAAAATAGCATAATGGTTTCAACCTTTGACAAAATTTACCATTTTTTTAACTCTAGAAATTGGGTTTTTTTATAAAAAATACGTAGAAATTGGACTAAATAATGATTTTTGTTTATGTAATAAAATGTTTAATTCATACAATGAAGGAATATTCAAAAAAATTTGATCCACGGAATATCACAAAACTGAAAAAATTTATTAATAATTATAAAGAAATACAGTAGTAATTGAATATAAATAATTAAAAACATTTAAATATTTAGTTATTATTATATTTCTTTATAATTATCAAAAAAAAAATTTCGATTCTGTGATAATCTCGTAAAAACTTTCATAAAAACAACATTCATATTAAAATCTTTCATTATTAAAAAATAATTAAATATATGAATAACATTATTCGTGATATAATGTGAGTTAGAACCCCAATTGGAATGCCATGAGACAACACATCCTCAAATCTCGTGACAAATAGTAAATGACAAAAGAAAAAGGAAAAAAATTGGGAGGAAACAAAGAAAAAGGAAACAGTAGTAAGAAATCAGATAGGAAAAAGCCAGAAAATAGGAAATAGGTGACCAAGTGGGTTTGGTGAGTTCACATGAAAAGAAGGTTGAGTAGTTGACAAAAACACTTCATGGCAAAAGGAAATCAGTCTCACCATCAAAAGTTCTCTCCCTAACAGTTATTGGATTCAAGTATTTTGTTGTCGTGGAGTGAAAAATGTTTTTATCTAATGATTCAATATAAATCAGTATTTATATTTGAACCACGTGTATTCATAATATTAATAAAGATTTCATTTTTTTTAATAATTTTTTTATTTAAAAAAAAATAAATCTTTATACAAAATTTGAATCTATCTCACATAAATAATTTTTACTAAACACTAAACATTTTATAGTGATATCATTGTTTTACACTAAACTCATTTAAAAATTATTAGCTAACATGAAATGTGTTATTAACTAACATGAAACGTGCGTTGCACGTAATAAATATTACACATGATTAATTTTTATTAGGGTTTTTAGATATAAACTTAATAGTATATTTTACTTTCAATTAGAATGATGTAAATACAATCATAATTTTTTTTATAATATTAAAAAAAATTTAATACCATTTTAATGTGAATAAAATTAATATGATGATGAATTTATTATTATGATATAAATCTAATCATTATTATTATGAGAATTCTTTGTGAGATAGATCATCGTAATGGATAAAGTTGGGGTTTTGTCACTGATGTAAAATTTGAGAATTGCTTGCAAGCTTTTTTTCTTCATAGGGATGCAAAGTTTCGATATTATATATTTCATGAGGCATTTTTACAGATAGGTATCTCAAATTATTTCATTTGAACTTTGCTGTAGTTTAAGCCCCTCTTATTTTCAGCATAAGTGGAAAGATTAGTGGGGGATGTAGATTGGGTATTGAGGAATTTTCGATTTTGAAGAATTTCCAAGAAAGGATAAGGTCAGATTGGGTTAGATTGGATTCATACTTTTGATTCTTGTTTATCTAGTATTGAACATCGAACAGTGCATATTATTTGGACGGTTCTACGATCTCGATCATTTAATCTCTCATCATCACCTAGGTGGTGCTGGTGGTGGCGGCAGTAGTTTGTACAAGATGCCACCTAGTTCGATGCCGTCGGTGGTGTTGACTCTCTCTATCTTTGTGTTTTAGTTTTTTTCTCCTGTTTAGTTTTCGGAAAAGTTACGGGAAGAAAAGAAAACGGAATTCTCAGAGAGTATAAAAGTTGGGATTTGTGTATTTTTCTATTTTACTTTTACGACTAATTGAGTTGATTTTTTGTGGTCAAGTTTTCCTTTGTCTTACTCAGCAATAGGAGGTTGAGGTTTATTTCTAATTTTGTTATGCTTTTCATTTTCTTGGAAATCATATTTTTTTTGTTTGGTTTCTGATGAAATTGAGGAAGTAATTATCCTTGGTTTGGATCTTAAAAAGAATGAAATGCGAAAAGAATTCCTGAAAGGAAAACCACAAGTACATTTTCTTTTAATTTAAAGAAGATTCACTAGCTTTAATTTAAGGGTAATTCAGATAAGTCATTTGCTCCATTATGATTTAACGGATTCAGTGAGGTTAAACTTTTGACAGGTATGTAACAGTTGTTTTTAATACTATATGTATGTTTCAGTAATTACCCCATAATCTCAGGTATAATACTGTAATTTACCATATTAATTAACATTATTTTTTTAAAACATAAGTATGTTATTTATATGTATTTTTACCTATCAAAAGTTTTACACACTATTCAGAATTAATCCAAATTATATAGAAAATAGAAGATTATAGTTTAAATTTTAATAAAATAATAAAAGATTATAGTAATTCAAATTCTAGAATAATATATAGAAAACTATATCAATCCAAATTATATTAGAATTACAATACTAATTTTATATAATATATAATTATATAATCAAAATTATATCGTTTAAATAAAAATACTTTTATTTATAAAATAAATTTACTTTTCATTCAAATTTTTATATATATATATATATATATATATATATATATATATTTTATTACTGGGCTATACGCGACCATTCATGTGCAAACGGGATCACGGCACTGGCTCGTGACGTCCGCTGACTGCCGCTCAAAATCCACCAGTTACATCCGGCCAAAATCTCTTCTCATCCAACCCTTAGCTGCTCTTTGACCTCCCTTTACTTTCTTTTACGTTAGAAGCTTTAATCATCACTTGCTAACCGAGCGTGTACGTAGGAAATCCAATAGTTCTTATAAATAAATAACTATATTAGACGGTGATAACAAAAAAATATAGTACTCTTTCAAAAACTATACTCCATAATATTTAATATTTAAGATTTTTTAATTGAGTGATGATTCATTGAATCAATATTGTGATAATTATAAGGAATTGTGAAGATCTATTAATAATTACGATAAATGAAATGCTAAATTGAGTATAATTTTAAAAAAAAAAAATTATTGAGTGGTTTTTAATACAACGTGATTTACGATGTATCACGATGATTTATTGATAATACTGATATATGAGATTATCACTTTTAATTATTAATTCTCTTTTTTACTGTAGATTTCTTAATTAATTCAATCTCTAATTATATAGTTCACTGATATCTAAAATAATAAAGATAAGTAATAAAAGAATATCATCATAATTTATTACCTACAATCAAGATAAATAGAAAATTCGAGTAAAAAATCAAAAGATAGATGGAAAATAATTTTTTATTTATATTTTTTTACCTTTCCCTTCGAAACAATGGGAAGATAGATGGCACTTAGTGTTTTTTTTTTTTTTTTAAGTGAAACCCGAATTGTATCCCGTAAGGAATACAGTGAATCCACGCGCATATTGTAAATGTGGGATAAAAAATCGATCATGCCCATGTCCAGCTCCTACCTCATCATATGTTTTCTTTTCTTTTCTTTTATAGAGAAAGAAACAGACAAAGGTCGGTAGGTATTGACACTCAGAGGAGAGACCGCTATATGACTTGCAAACTGCGAAGATAAAAACAATAATTTAAAATGAAAACCCGTAGCAAATTTGTCCGAAAAAGTCAGCTCTTGTATCTCATTTCAAATCACTAGGTCAGTGCTTTGTCGAATAAAATATAGTCTCAAGAAAGAGAAAGAACTTTCCTTTTTACGTTTAGCACGCACAGTATATTTTGTCCCTATCGTTCGTTTGATTTGAAATATCCTCACTCTCTCTCTTCATGTCCATCTTTTCCTTTGCCTTCTAGATTCTGTCATCTGTTTTTGGTTTGAAAATTTAGAGAGGCGTCTAGTTTCGAAATTGGAGAAGACCCATTTGTTGACAAATATTACTTCACTTAAAAGGGATGGCAGGGCCAGTGAAATTTAAGGTTTTCAGTTTGGGGCTTTTGGGTTCATGGGTCTAGTCTGGTAAAGTGTCTTCCTTTGTTATTCTTCTTCAATCTTGGGATCCGATTTCAGATAGATATTCATTTGTTCATTCTGTTGAAGTGATGATTTTACTTGCAAATAGATAAAATCTTCTTTTCTTTTGGCTCTTTCGTGGGTGCTGAGGTGTTCTGTGATGTGGTTGTGGATTTCCTTCATCTGGGTTTCTCTCATTCTGTCTACACAGGGGAGTGCCTATCCGGCATTTTAGGGTTTTGGGTATTTTGATTTTTGCTCAAGGGTTTTGGATTCTGGTGGGAGCTTGAGATCTCAGCTGGGGTCTTAGTGGTGGTGATTATTGCTTCACGCATATTTTATGGTACGTTTGATTTACTTTACTTGCAAGTTGTTGGTAGTTGGACTTTTCTGGTTTTAATGTGTTTTGGGATATGAGTATTTAAGTTTCTTCATTCAGGCATTTACTCTTTCTTTCTAGAGGGTTGTTCTTATTAAATAGTTTCACATTATTCTGGGTTCGCTGACTTATGGTCTTGGGATTTGACTTTCAGGTGGGGATTGGTGATCTCAATTTATTTTTCACTTTGTTGCTTCATTTTCAAGTTGCAAGTTGGGTTCTTCTTGGTGGAGCTCTTTTGGGAAGTGGGTATGTAAGTTTCTTCATTTGGGATTCTTTGTACATCTGAAAAGCAGTGCATTTCCAGTTATATCAGGTTGAACCAAATTTGATGGATGTGTTGATCTTGATTTGAGTTGGGGATTTTTCTTTGGCTTCATTGATGGTGGTGTTGGGTTTTTTTCCAATGACTTTCCTCAAATGGGTATTCTTGGCCTGTTTTATTTGTTCATCTTTGGGTCTCAAACCCCCAACTCAATCATGTGATCCAAATGATTTGTTGGCACTGCAAGAATTTGCAGGAAACCTAACAAATGGGTCCATCATCTCATCATGGTCCAATGAAACCCTATGCTGTCAATGGGATGGTGTTTTCTGTGGAGATGAGAGAAATGACTCGGTTGCTGATAGAGTGACCATGTTGGTTTTGCCCAAAAAGCGTCTCAAAGGGATAATTTCAAGCTCTTTGGGCCGTTTAGATCAGTTGAAGTTTCTTGATCTTTCTTGCAATCATCTCCAAGATGGATTGCCTGTGGAGCTTTCCAACTTGAAGCAGCTGGAAGTTCTTGATTTGAGCCATAACATACTATCAGGACTGGTTTCGGGATCATTGTCTGGCTTGAAATCGATTCTATCATTGAACATTTCTAGCAATTTATTCAATGGGGATTTGTTCGATCTCAGTGTATTTCCAAATCTTATTGTGCTGAATATAAGCAACAATTCATTCGGTGGCCGAATCAATTCTGAACTTTGCAGTTCCTCTAGTGGGATTCGGATTCTTGATTTTTCGATGAACCATTTCTTGGGGAGTCTTGAAGGCTTAGACAATTGCAGTAGATCTCTTCAACAACTGCACGTGGGTAGCAATTCTCTCTCAGGCCATCTTCCGGATTCCTTGTATTCACTGTCAACTTTGGAGCAACTGTCAATCTCTAGGAACCATTTCTCTGGCCAGTTAAGCGAGAAGTTGAGTAAGCTCTCTGGCCTTAAATCCTTGCTTATTTTCGGAAACCAGTTTTCGGGTTATCTTCCTAATGTATTTGGTAACCTCACACAATTAGAGCAGTTAGTTGCACACTCAAATTTGTTTTCTGGGCCTTTGCCTTCAACCTTGGCACTCTGCTTAAAGCTCTGCATACTTGATCTTCGAAACAATTCTTTAACCGGTCGTATTGATCTTAATTTCACTGGATTGCCCAATCTGTGTACACTTGATCTTGCCACTAACAGTTTTAATGGGTCTCTTCCAAATACCCTATCTGATTGCCGCGAATTGAAAATTTTGAGCCTGGCCAAGAATGAATTAACTGGTCCAATCCCTGCGAGTTTTGCAAATCTCACATCCCTTTTGTTTCTCTCCTTATCAAACAATAGTTTTGTGGACTTATCTGGGGCACTATCTGTGCTGCATCGGTGCAAAAATCTCACCACTCTTATCCTCACAAAGAATTTCCTTGGTGAGGAAATTCCAAATAGTGTGAGTGGGTTTGAGGGCCTAATGATCTTGGCACTCGGAAATTGTGGTCTTAGAGGCCAAATCCCAATTTGGTTGTTGAGATGCAGGAAGTTACAGGTTCTTGATTTATCATGGAATCTCTTGGATGGAACTATCCCCCCTTGGATTGGTCAGATGGAGAACTTGTTTTACTTAGACTTCTCAAACAACTCCCTTAGCGGAGAAATCCCTAGAAGTTTGACAGAGTTAAAGAGCCTCATTTCTACAAATTGCAGTTCATCCAATGTTACTGCTGCTGGCATTCCACTTTATGTAAAGCGAAATCGAAGTGCTAGTGGTCTCCAATACAACCAGGCCTCAAGTTTTCCGCCATCAATATACTTGAGCGATAATAGGATGAATGGGACTATCTTGCCTGAGATTGGGCGATTGAAACAGCTCCATGTGTTGGATTTGAGCAGGAACAACATCACTGGGAACATCCCTAGCTCCATTTCTGACATGGGGAACTTGGAAGTTTTAGATTTATCATGCAATAATCTAGATGGATTGATCCCCCCATCATTCGAGAAGCTCACATTCTTATCGAAATTTAGTGTGGCATACAATCACTTGAAGGGAGCGATTCCTACTGGAGGACAATTCTACAGCTTTCCACGCTCAAGTTTTGAGGGCAACCCGGGACTTTGTCGGGCAATAGATTCTCCTTGTGATGTCGCTAACAATATGCTGAGTCCTGGTATTCCTTCACATTCAACCAGTAAATTTGGTAGAAGCAGCATTGTCGGGATAACAGTCAGCATAGGAGTTGGGATTGCGTTGCTCCTTGCAGCTATTCTGCTTAGAATATCAAGGAGGGATGTGGGGGATCCGGTTAATGATTTGGACGAGGAGATCAGCAGGCCACACAGGTTGTCTGAAGCACTGGGTTCTTCGAAGTTGGTTCTTTTCCAGAATTCAGAATGCAAGGATCTCACAATTCCTGACTTGTTAAAATCTACCAACAATTTCAACCAAGCAAACATAATAGGTTGTGGTGGATTTGGCCTGGTTTACAAAGCCAACTTTCCCAATGGCACAAAAGCTGCAATCAAGAGGCTTTCTGGGGATTGTGGTCAAATGGAACGTGAGTTTCGAGCTGAAGTGGAAGCCCTATCAAGAGCCCAGCATATAAACCTTGTTTCTCTTCAAGGTTATTGCCAGCATGGTAATGATCGATTATTAATTTACTGCTACATGGAAAATGGAAGCTTGGATTATTGGCTGCACGAGAGTGTTGATGGGAATTCAATTCTTAAATGGGATGTAAGACTCAAGATAGCTCAAGGTGCAGCTCGTGGATTAGCATATTTGCACAGGGTTTGTGAGCCACATATAGTTCATCGAGATGTGAAATCCAGCAACATACTCTTGGATGAAAATTTTGAAGCTCATTTGGCTGATTTTGGTCTCTCGAGGCTACTTCGCCCATACGACACTCATGTCACAACAGATTTGGTTGGGACTTTAGGTTATATCCCTCCTGAATACAGTCAAACATTAACAGCAACTTGCAGGGGTGATGTTTACAGTTTTGGTGTTGTTCTTCTTGAGCTTATTACAGGTAGAAGGCCTGTGGAAGTTGGCAAAGGGAAAAATTGCCGGAATCTGGTGTCTTGGGTGTTTCAGATGAAGTCTGAAAAAAGGGAGGCAGAGATTATAGATTCATCGATTTGGGACAAGGATTATGAGAAGAAACTGTTGGAAATGCTTGAAATTTCCTGTAAATGCTTAGATCAAGATCCGAGGCGAAGACCCTTTATTGAAAAAGTTGTTTCATGGCTTGATGGTATTGGAATTGAGTCTGCTCAACAATGAACTTCATTACTGTGAGTATTCAGAATTTTGAAGTTCACATTGAGATTCGCAGTAGGGTAAGGTAAGTATACATGTAAAGCAACAATGTTCTAAGTTTCTATAAGGTTGGAGTTAATCTTGATAAAGTGACTTCTAGTTTCCTATAAAATCAATCCTTTTGCTCGATATACTGACAGATAAGGGAATGTATACATAGGTTATTTTTCCCATTTATTCTACCTGAAATAAGCATATTATAGAATGTCTAAATCTTTTTTTTCTTTCTATAATTCTTTTTTCCTGAATTTAGTTAGCAATTTGATGCCATTCCGAAATGAAAGCTTTCCTTACAAAGTAGCTTGAAAGCAAGCCTATGGTTTTGCTTACTGACAGACGGGTGGAATTGGTTTTCAATATTGGTTAGAAAATCTATGTTGTAGATAACAAGAGGACCGACCCCACGGTATTAAATTTCCATGAATTGGCTTCCAATTTGCTCATATCAAAGAAGCTGAAGAAAGTAAACAAGTCTTTACTGTTTCACATTAGATCAAATGAATCTCTTTGTCAATCAGGCATTAGATCTTCTCCCTCCTTGGTAAGGCCAGGACCAAATGAGAACTTGGAATAAAGGTTGTCCAAAGAAGTTTCTTTTTCTTCTCCTTTTCTTGTGGTAGTCTATTATATTTCTTGGAGGTTGTGTTTAAAGTTGTTGTTTTTGTCAACTGAAGTAGGTTTAAGAAAAGGGAGCCCTCTTTTTGATTTCTGTTTCTTACATTTGTTGGAGAAATCTATCAACTTTGAAATTAATATATACTGATGTGAAATCCACTAACATCTAAAACGTGCAAGATCCATTTTAGTTCTTTTTTATTGGATTGGCATGCATTAGTTGTGGAATTTAAAGAGGCTTTTTGGGAAAAGAATGTGCTTTTTTTTTTGGTTGTTAAAAGGTTGATTTGATTGAATGAGAGTGGTAAAAGATGGCGCCAAACAAAAGAAAGAATTGTCCCTAGTAAGCTTCAAAATGAACCTATCTTGTTGAAATTTTGTTCATCAAGAGGGTGAACTATTTTCAAACACGTCTTTCTCTGTGACATTGATGTTTCAAGATATCCTTTAAAACTGTTCACAATAATGAAATACTGTGTTAAACAATGAAAAACCATGATTTGGTACCCTTCATGGAGGGAAAGAAGGGAGGAGAGTGTGATAAGAGAGTGTCTTTGGGACGGCAGGAGAAGGAGTGGGAATTATGATTTTATAACTTCTACTTTCAATTTTTTCCAAATGAGGGGAATGCATTTTACCTTTTCTTCCTTTTTTGTCAGTTTTTTCCAAAGATAATATTCTTTTTATCTTTTCGATTCTTGATATTCGAGAGGTTTGATAACATATTTCATGAGGCATAAACAAGTGATTTACTCATCTTTGTGTTTTTTTAGTAAGCTTCTCCTTATGTTTTCGATAAAACTCTCAAATATAGTGTTAAAAAGAGGAAAAAATATATTGACCTTTTTTGCAGCTAGTAATTTAAGTTTATAATTTATAAAATGGTTTTGAAAATAGTTTTTAATAAATAAAAACTAAGTTAAAAGCTATTTGGTATTTGATAATAGTAAAATCAGTATTTTTAACATAAATTCAATTTTTTTAAAACTACTTGCATTTTTTATAAAACGTTTTTAAAAGAGTTCGATATAATTTCTATTTATATAAACAAAAATTATTTTATAAACTCAAGCGTGTTGGCAATTTACAGCAAAAACCCATTAACCAGTTGCCATCATGCATTCTGAAATCTCAAAAGCCATATAAGTAGAAAACAATTGTAAAAGATGTGCTTACTGCACTTGTAAGATCAATCCTAGAAATTCTTACGTTTGGGATTCGAATGCAGAACTTTGGGGACCAAATATGGACTTAAAACTTCTTGGACTTGGGTTTAAGATGGCTAGGCGGGTGTTGAAACCGGGTCTGGAATCTCGGGCAAGAGGGGCTCTTGTGTGTGGTCAGTGTTATTATTCATATCTTACGAAAAGAATATACTACTACTTATGACTTTTGTAATAAAAAAATACTACTTATGACGTAAATAATTTGAATTAAATAACCCTAAAAATACTCCTCATATATAAATATATATGAGGAGGAGGAGGTTAAGAAAATTAAAGAGCAAGAAATGCAACCACCTATAAAGGGCAACAAGCCAACAAATGCGAACGATGGTATCAACAAATCTTTCTAACATTGTTGCGGAAGCAAAGGCTCTGTGATGATTGTTAGAGAATAAACTAATGGTTGGGTTATTTTCTATCAATTTAAAAATTTAAGATAAATGCTTCTTCATTAATATTTCGTCTGGTGCTTTTCTTTGGATTTTTTTTTTTTTTTTTTTGGGTTCTAACGTAAAACCTATTTATTTTTTATCCATTTTGCACATGAGTAAACATGTTAAAATATAAAAAGTAATTAAAATTTTTTATTTACTTAAACTTTTAAGATAAGTAGTTATCTCATTATTAAATTAATAATGATTAAACATAAGGGTGAGCATGGAACTCGATTGACCCGCGAACCCGACCCAAACTGATATAATGGGTTTGGGTTGTGTCTTTTTAGAGATCGAGTTGGGTTGGGTTGAAAATATTTTGAACCCAGTGGATTTGGTTGAGTCGTGGGTTCAAAATTTTCAACCCGACCCAAACCAGTAACTCGGTCAAACATATAATTATATATTTTATATTTATTGAATATAAAATAGTGTATAAATAATTATAGTATAATTGAAAAATATATAATTATAAAATGTTCATTCTAATTACTACTAGTGTGTAAAATTATACATAGCAAATACTCCAATGTTCAAACAAATCTCATATTTTCCAATTACCAGATTTTAGTTTCAAATATTTACACTAGAAACAAATACTGATATCGAGTTATGAAATAGTTTTCATAATTATTCTTAAGCATAACTGAATAAATTGATAGCACAATTAACTTATACTAATAAAATTTTGATTTCTTGTACCGTTGTAACTATAAAATAAACATAGAATTTAACACTAACCTACAAGATTTCAGTTGGGATCAATGTATGCAAATAAACTTATATTCCAAAAAGATGTACAATAATGTTGATGGAAGAAATGTTGAATGTATGATAAAGCTTAGTAATACCAACTTACTGGAAGTCTTTCATGCAAACATTATTGAACCATTCAATTCGCCTATTTCTGACATTTTAAGAGCCCTCATGCCGCTTCAAAGCGCATTAAAGTATAGTCTAAAAATTAGATTAATTAATGAAAAAGCACTAGTACAGCCAACAAATGCTGAGTTACAAAAATATATTATTAACAACTGTCAAAATATCCAGATTTCCTTCGTAGTTGAACAATCTTCTAAAGTAAGTTAAATTAATATTAACTAAAGCAGTTTCTAATACAACATTTAGACGAAGATTGTGTTTTTCAATACAACGATGAATCTATATTTTAACATCAAGGGCTCCAGGTTGTGAGCATGCATATAAGCAATTGACCATGGTCACTTCATCAGATTTATATTACTTGCTTGCATTTTATGAAACAACGTGAAAGCATCCTTACCAAGTTTAGCTTCAACTTAGCCTCCAATTATGGCATTCCATGGCACAACATCCTTCTCTTGCATGTCATAAAAAAACTTCTTAGTAGTATCCAAAAAAACCAAATTTAGCACGGTCTACAACCATTGTAGTTCATGAGATAATTTTTCTCTTTTCCATGTTATCAAATATTCATTGTGCTGTCAGACACACATATTTTACTTGTAATATGCATGAATTTAGTTTTGGATTTAATAGAATATTTTTTTTATTATGTAATATGTATGGTTTAATTATTTAGTAAAAAAAATATATCAACCCGGTGATCCAAACCGACCCAAACCGATTAGAATGGGTTGGGTTGGATTGAAGTTGGATGGGTTCATGGGTTGGGTTGGGTTAAGATTTTTTCAACCCGGTATAAATGAATTGGGTTGAAATTTTAAGATAACCTGATCCAAACCGACCAATACTCACCCCTAGTTAAACATTTTTTGATTAAATGGGGACAAAGCTCTCTTAGAAAACTCCTCTCTCTCCCATTTGGGTTTCTGTGTAGGATACTTTTGGGCCCATTTGAGGTCATCATGCTTTAAGGACCACCCGGTCAGCCCAATGTTAAGCCCACTTTTTTACTCCCAAAGCAAGTCGTTTGTTGAATATTTACCTTTGTTGATATACTCTTACTTATATGTGATGCGTAACATGTTCGAAGTTTGGACCAGAAGCTATTCTATCGGTTTTTAAGTTAGGGCTTTCTTTAGACCTCATTTTAAGAAGGCTTAATTCATGTTTGGGCTTTGGTATGGTGTGCTTATAGCATAATCCAAACATCAAGCTCAAAGTCAAATTATCTCTTTCAGGGCTGTGTATAGGATGGATCTTATTAAGCTAGAAGAACCTTAATCCAATTCATGATATAATTTTTTAAATCTCAATCCAACTCAATATGTCAGGGATTACATAAATAATTAACGTATTATAAGATACATGATTTTTAATGACCATTTTTAGTGGCAGTCGACATAAATTGGCAACTAAATAAGATTTTTAGTGGCACCCAAAAATGATTGTCAAAATAAATAAACCTTTATTGGTGGTCAAAAGAAAGCAAACACTAAACAAGCTCATCATCCGACCTAGTCCAGAGAGCTATGGATTTGTGGGGCTTTTCATACTTTTTTTGAGTTTATGGATTTTATGGATTTTGTGTAGTGGTTTGTATTGGTTATATCAATTCAAATAAAACTTTAAATGTTGTTAATGATATCAGTTCAAGTAAGAATTTAAAATGCTATTACAATTACTCCTAATTAATAGATTGGATTCTTAGTTGATGATATCTCCACATATCACTCTTGAAAATTAAGGATTCAAAAATTGATTTTTTTATTCTTTCTTATCTTATCAGTTGCACAAGTCATTGTATAAATACTAATGTAAAACATAATAAAATGCAAGTTTTTCTTGACTCAAACATATTCTCTACCTTTATATGGTATCAGAGCAACTTTAACTCTAACAAACTCAAAATTCTGTGTTCACCACCTTTCAACCATGGTTGTGGAAGGAACTCACTGTATTCCCTCCCCATCCTCTTCTACACCTCTCATCTTCTTAAATGCCAATCAACTTCCCCTCAAATTTGCCCCCTCCAACTTTTCTTCTTGACGTGCTCAATTTAATTCCTTACTTTGAGGCTATGATCTCTTCTAGGGTTTGTGGATGGCTTTCTCACATGTCTCCCAAAAACCATCAATGACTACTTGATCATAGTAACAATAGAAACTTATATTTATAGACAATAATTACAGAGATAATTACAATAGTATCCCTAAGGTTTACTAGGATTAGATATATATACATTTACAATATCATTTTAAATTTTAAATTAATGGTCAAAATTGTATGACAATTTTTAAGCAAAATTTTCTTTTGCCATGTCAATAAAATAAGAGGGTTTTTTAAATCACATTTTCTCGAAAAGAAAAGTAGAACAATGATTAAAGCAAAGCTCATTCACGACGCAAATCATTTTAAAAAATGCAGAGAATTCATATTCATTTTAAAAAATAAGTTGTTGAGTGATCAAATTAGCATTACAATCAAAATAGTGATAGGTAGCAAATTATTTTGTCCAATCTAACCACTGTGGTGTCTGAATAGTAATTACAAAAAAAGTTTAAGTAATGATAAATAAGTCAAATAGTAACGAATAAAAAAGATAGATAAAAACTTCAATTTCTTCGGATGATGTAATTTTTTTTTTATCGACCCATCTTTATATTAGGCAAAATAGTTTGACAAAAAAATTGGCGTCAAGTATTTAAAGAAAATTTTCACACACAATTAAATTATTCTGCACTAATAGTATTGGTATTCAATTAGGAATTGTTAGCTTTTCTGAATGAAGTTAAGAATGGTTAGTTGGTGACTTTTTCTATGCAATTTATAAGGTCCACCCTTGCTTTTCCCTAAAAAGCTCAACTTAAGTTGTGTTTGTTTGTAATTAATGCATCACTTCGATGATGTTATTAAATTTATTTATCTTTCACTTTTTAATAATTTTTAATGAATCAAAATAAAAATTAAATTTTAACATTTAAATGATATATTAAACAAAAATATCCTCGTAATTATTATCACTGCAACCCAAAACAAGAAAAAAAGAAAACAAACGGTATGCCTCGCAATTCGCGCACACAGATCAACTTAATTTTTCCCACATGTAAAAGTAAAAACTTCCATCAAATTGGCAAGAGAGAGAAAGTTGCAACGTCACTGTAATTTGTGTAATTTTGTTTTGCAGTTTAACACTAAGGGTACCAGTTTTATTTTATTTAATTTTATTTCTATAAATCCGATTTAAAGAAATAAAAATAAAATAATCCTATTTAAGAAACTAAGATTTTTAAAAACCTCTTATTAAAAAAAACTCATTTTTTTATTATTGATTAATCCGATATCACGAAAACTATCCATAGATTAAACAAATTAAAGTAATGATTTTAGTCAATTAGCTGATCTTAATTTTCTGTTTGTTTAAAAGATTTGCATTTCTTTGGGTCATCCAATTTCAAACCGAACCACACAAACAATTTTCAAATGCACAATACCTTACCTCTTAAACACTGAGTTAAGCCATGAGCCACATTCATAATGATAATTTTTCATTTCTTTTATTACCGATTAGCTATAGGAGAAATAAAATAAGTATAGAAGGATACTCTTGTTATAATATCAGAAGAAAACCAAACTTATAAAGACAATAAACTGAGCATAACCCCTGCATAAATAAACCCTAAACCCCTGTACCCCTGAATAAATAAAAATTCTTTTTATGGTGAAAGTAGTATGAACCCTAAACCCCTGCGTAAATAAAAATTAGACGGGCTTAATCTCCCTGAAATTTCGGCCCAAATCCAAACGGAATGGACTTTGAGCAAACCTGTTGAGAAAAGGACCAAACTGTAACTGCAATTTATTTAAGTGGCCCAAAATCAAATACCACAGTAGCATTTATCAAAGGGTATTAAGATGGGATGGGATTGAACTCATTGCTCAAAAAGCAATAGAATGCAACAATAAGATGGGCTTCCAACCTGTGCAATCAGATCTTCACATTTTTAACAAGGCTGCCCGAATCATCCCAAACGGCTATATTGATCAACTGAGAAAGATGTGACTCAAAACTCAAAAGTCTCAGGTTTGTTTTTTAAGGTATGTGAGTTGTTTGTGTTGGATTTTTTGTTTTAAAAACAAAGACAATCAACTGTGTTTGAAAGACAGTCAACTACCATTTTGAGCAGAAATTTTTGATAGTCAACTATCAAAAGAGATGGTCGATTGTCTTATGAATATCTTATCCAAAGACTCAAGACATTTGCTTTTTAGGCAGTCGACTGTCTGATTGTGTTTTTCAAAAAAATCAAAATTCCCCAATAAGTCTTTCTTTAAGAGTTGTACTTTTCTCTAAGAGCTATGTCTTTTAAGTCACAACTCTTGATATTTTCGACAGTTGGAAGTTTAAAAAATCTTACAAATACATCAAATAACTTCAAGAAAATAACTAATTTAATTTTTATAGATTTCTTCTTCTTCATCTTCTTTTAAATTTTGAAAAAATTCTACAGCCTAAGTTCTTCGTTGTTCCAAAAGAGAACTCAAAGGAGAACCTCTGAATTTGCTCTCAGAGATTCTCAGCGACTTTGAGTATCCAATAGGACTATTTGTCTGAACCCATAGCAATTAATTGGGGACAAATAAAGCCTTAAAGACAGTATTAATACAAGTCTCAAAGTCATCCAATTTCTGTAATTTTTAGACTATATATCCATAATTTTTCCAACAATTTTAAGGCTTTATCTCATACTGAAAAGATGGATACAGAGTCCATAAAAGTGATGAATCAAGATATGGTGAATCTTGATCGATTCGATGGCAACAACTTTGCTCGCTGGCAAGATAAAATGATCTTTCTGCTTATTGCATGGAAGATTCATTATGTATTGGATCCAAACTTGTCTCTTGTACTAGATGATCCGAAACGAAGTGACGATGGAGTTCCACCCAATGCAAAAGTTATTGAAAAGATTCGTTTGGAGAGAAAGTAACCCGAGGAAGATGAGTTGCTGTGCCGACGACATATCTTGAAAACTCTGTCAGATCGTCTCTATGACTTATTCATTGTAGTTAAGTCTATATAAGACTTATGGAATCAACTAGAATTCAAGTACAAGGCTGAAGAATAAGGTACAAACAAATACTTAATTTCCAAGTATTTTGAATTTCTTATGGTTGATAACAAATCAGTACTTGAGCAAGTCCATGAATTGCAATTATTAGTTAATAAGATTCGTTCCCAAAAAATACTTCTAGAAGCTTTTCAAGTGGGCGCAATTATTTCGAAATTGCCTCCCTCTTGGAAATATTATGATAAAAAATTATTACATAAGACTAAGGACTTCACATTGAACAAGTTCAAAAACATCTTTGTATATAAAAAGAAGTCATGTTTACATGATAACAAGAATTTGGTTTCATTTGAGTCTAAAGTTCACTTCATGAATGGGAATAAATCTAAAAATCAGTACTTGCAAGCAAAGAAAAATGACTAACAGTTTAAGAAGAAGAAATCCCAAAACAAAAAGAAGAAGGAAGCTTGCTTTGTTTGCGGAAAAGAGTGTCATTTTGCAAAATAGTGTGTTAGAGTTGGTGCATGCTTCAACGGATCCAGATCTGTAGAACCCCGACGACCATGAGAGTCCCGCTCCCTGGTGAGCTGGCGAGGGTTAGGGGGCAGCGCCCCCAAAACTTTCAGGCCATGCATATGAGTTGAGCCTGGTTTTTTGCTTGAATGTTTGGGCTTGGACCCATGCATAACCATGGTTTTACAGCAGGGAGGAAACCCTAATTAGGGCGTCTCAAGTTTCTTATAAATATTCTCTATTTATTGAGTGCACATTGTAACAATGATTTGTGAGGTTGATAATAAGAAATTTCTAGCATGATGTAACCCTATTCTGGGGTGAACTTGGATAAATCTTGTGTTCTTTTCTTTCTGTTTATAATTCGTGTGATTGACAGGTCTCGAATAATTCAATTGGCATCAAAGCCTTGTATTCGAGAATTAACGATCAGAGATGTCGATTGGATCACAGATTGAAATCGAGAAGTTCAGAGGGAAGAGCTTCGAGTTGTGGAAACTGAAGATGAAGGATCTACTCGTGGACAGGGATCTGTGGACGGTGATAGTCAATAAGATGTCGAAGAATATGATGAACATAACGACAGAGGCAGCGCAATCGGTGGTGGTTTCGGCATCATCTACAGCAGCCATCACGGAGTGGGATAAGCTCGATCGAAAGGCACAAAGTCTGATTCGGCTGTGCCTGGCTGATTCTGTCCTGATCAATGTTTTTGGAGAAAAAACTGTGAAAAATCTTTGAAAGAAGCTGGAAAGTCTTTATCAGAGTAAATCTCTGGTAAACAAACTGTTTCTACGGAAGAAATTGTACAATCTTCTGATGGCTGATGACGATTCTTCTCTGTTTATCTACATGAGTTTAACACTTTAATATGTCAGTTATTGTCTATTAGTGTTGATGTGATGGATGACGATAATGCTATTATACTGCTATATTCACTGCCTGGTTCGTGGGATAACTTGATGGTTGTGATTGGTAGTGATACAACTGATCTGTCTTTTGAGAATGTTGTGGTAGCCTTATTGTCTGAGGAGATGACGCGGCAGGGTACAAAAAACTCGTCAAAGAAGGCCTTATCTATAAGATGGTGAACCCATGATAAAGACTACAAGTGGTCTGGTGATAAACTTAAGTTCAGGGGAAGATCGAAAAGTAGGGATAAATCTGGGTTGAAGTGTTGGAAGTGTAGGAAGCCCAGGCATCTAAAGAAAGATTACAGAAGTAAGAGAGTGAAACCCTAAAAAATGAATAGACGAGATATCAACTTCAGGTAATAGAAACCAATATGATGATGATGCTGGTGACTTAAATATGCATCCTGTTTGGCTCAATCAAATCGAAGTGTTTGGATAATTGACACAGGAACATCCTTTCACATGACATCTCACAGGGACTAGTTTCGTGAGTATGAAATCTTTGATGGGGGAAATATTTTATTGGGAGATAACTCTCTGGTGAAAATTATTGGTCGTTGGAAGTTAAAGTTGAAGATTAGTAATGGGATAGTTAGGATATTTCCAGGTGTGATGCATATTTCGGTTCTCAGCAGGAACCTGATGTCAGTCAGCAAGATGACAGATGGGGGAGTGAATTTTAGCTGTAACAAAAATTTGTGCAAGATGAATTGTGGATCGCTAGTAATTACACGAGGTGTTCAGTATAGAACATTGTATAAGTTGCTAGGAAGTTGATTACGCCCAAAACAGTAACGCGGTGTTGTAGTACGGTTTTGGGGTGTCGATTCCACAGAGAGACAAATTAACTATAAAGAAAGATGTAAACTTTAATGTGAGACGATATAATTAAATTAAATAGAGAATCTGAATTTGATAGTGAAACAATTGTGTAAAATAGATTGTGAAATATAATAGGAGAGCAACAAGGATCCGGGAATCCTCCCTAGGTTTGTTGCCCTAATCCTAACTTGATTCAGTTGTTTTTATCTCGATTGCAAGTTTCACATCCCAAACAGGCAATCGGCAAATATTCAATTAAAGCACATGTATAAACCCTAATTTGATTGTTATGAAATACTCTATATTTTCAATTCATGCACATATGATCTATCCTTTAAGTTTATCAAGAAACGACAATATATCTTTGATGAAAATATTGCAGTAATGGACAAACCTAAAGGCTAGATCTACCGGACTCAATCATACCCAAATAATCTTGACATAAAGAAAGCATGACTAAATCTATATCAAGGAAAAAGATACAATCACCGGATTAGATGAAATCTTTATAATTAGAATAAAAAGTAAATCATAACAATATTTGAACGTTAAAGCTCCATTACAACTGAATCAAATAAGGGAAATAGAAACAACTACACCTAGGGATTCATCCCTTCTCCTTGCTTGGAGATTAGTTAGCCATGGGGCTCATGGTTGCACAATGGAAGGAAAGTTGCTGCTCTCTTGAGTTCTCCAGATTTTTCAATGTCTAATTACAAACCCTAAGTGGTATATTTATAGTATACAAGGTCTAGGGGTGTTTTAGGGTTTGAATAAGTCATTAAAGACCTAATTAGGGTCTAACTCGGAGTGCACAAGGCTGAACGCGCGCTGATTAAGAAAGTCTGACCTCTATCCGCTAAAATTGCCATAACTTCCTTTAGAGAAACGATTTTAACGAACCGTAAAATCCTCCAGAAAACAGACTTCCATATCTTTCTAACAATATGTGGCACACTTCCTGGTTCTTTCTACATCGATACAGTTTAATTTTTAAAGATGGTTGATTTGTATGCCAACTCCAGCAACTTAGTGAAAACTCCTTCCATAGTTTCTCTTCATCTTGGCTCTTCCGCGATCATTCTTTTGCTTGAGTGTTCAATGGAACTTCGTGTTTCAAAATGATGATAGCTTTTTTATATCCTTTAACTCAAGATACCTGAAAAATGCACCGAAATAAATTAATGCTCCAAAAATACCACTTTAGAGTTGTTAATGAATAAAAAATGCAATTAAGACCTAAATCAACCCTAAAGTGCTAACAAATAAGTACGAATATAATGCATTTAATGGCTATTATCACAACCCCCAACTAGCTTATTGCTAGTCCCTAGCAATTCAAGCGAAAACAAGAGATGAATTCTATGGTAGGAGTTAAAAACAACGTAAAGCAATGCTAGCGTTGAACCAAGAGTAATTCACTTTTTGTCTCAAAAATTGTACATAACATACGGCACATAGAATCATTAAATTTCACCTAAGTCCAAAAGTAATCCAAACATCAATCTTAAAATCGTTATTGACTCTTAACATCCATCTTACCACAATCCATTAGTCCGAACATCCGGATGATTTTATGCACAACATTCATGAATACAAGTCTTGGCCTCTAAAAACATAACAAATTGTGTGACATCAATCACATAAACAAGCTCCATAGGCTTATTTTTCAAATCATTCTCCACTATTGTAGAAAAATCACACTTCATTGGATCAATAGGTCTTTAATGGGCTTGTAATGCTATGCCAAGGTAAAGGTTAAGAAAGAATGGGAAGGATTTGCAAGTAAAAGAACTTAATCTCTTAGCTTTAAACACAACCACCTTTAAGTGCTAGATAACTTTACTTCAATGCTCAACTCCTTCACCCATTTTTTATAAGAGCATATCTCTTGATAAGTCACCACTTTTCTTTTCTTTTTCTTCTTTCTTTGCCATACTTCTCTTCTTTTTCTGTTTTTGGCAAATACTCATTCATCTCTTTTTTTTTTCTTTTCTTTTCCACAACCCCCAACTTATCTTCTTTAATATACTTAGGTTATGATTTTTCATATTTTCATCCTTACTCCTCTTAAGTGCTTCTCAACAATGTGTACAACTAAGTTCTTTTAAAAGAAGGGTAAGTATAAAATATTTCTAGGCTCATAAGGGTAAGTAAATGGGTTTTTGAAAGAAACAAGGCTCAAATTATTTTTCAAGAAAAATGGCTCAAATAGGTGACTAGTGATATATATATTGTAAGGGAAGGTTTGAAAGGCTCAAATTATTCAAAAATGGCCTATATCATATCCTCAGTAGTGTGCATTCTAGGAATTCGCCTCAAGTAATTATCAAATAAGTTCTAGAGCTTGTTGAGACCGAAAAAATATTCACAATCAATCGCACATAAAACTTTTCTAGATGTTTTAGACTAATCATTCAATCTTACCACAAACTAGAGTCTCGAACCAAATCAAGATTGACACTTAAATTATTCTCAAACTGAAATAGAATTTAACTTCTTCTACATACTATATGTTATTTCAATTAAGTTCATATCATTGACATATGAATTAACTCTAGGGCAAACACAAAGCATGCTAAAAATAAACAAAAAGGAAAATGACACCAAGCAGTTCAATTGAAAAAAAATGTATGGAAATAAAGAATATGGAAACAAAGAGATGTGTTTCCTCCACCCCCAACTTAAAAATTGCATTGACCTCAATGTAAAAGAAAGAGTAAAAGAAACTCCCTTTGTAGTCAAAGGTGCACAGAAGCTGAAAATTGTGCTCCACCATTTGAACTGCTTCGTATATTTTCCTTGAAAAAGAAATACTAAGTTAATACTAGAAAACAACAAAATAATAATAATAAATAAGAATAAGAAATACGAAAAAAGTAAAAATAAAAGGATATGTTGTGGGTTGCCTCCCATGAGCGCTAAGTTTTACGTCTTCGGCCAGACGTTGCACCACTCTCACTGTTGGCCTCATTGTGGTGCTGAAAATGAGGCTCCAATTTAATGGCCTTAATGCTAATCTTTTGGCAAGGAATACTTAAAGTCCACCGCATATGGCTCAAGTGTTCTTGGTGTTGCCCACTCACTATCAGCAGTAGGGTATTTGGTTCTCGCATCCATGTGACTTCTCTCAAGTGACTCCTCAAAGCATGGTTGCCATGATTTCTTAATAAATTCCTGTGACTTATCAAAAATATCAACAACATTAACGGCATGGGAATAAATTAAAGAATCATCGAACTTAAAATTATTAGGAGGGAATTCCATAGAATTATCTTTAGTGTGCTCATCCTCCAAATTGAGCTTATCAACCATGTAAGTATCGACACACTCATTCTCTTCATGTGGCTGTTTTGAGACTCGAAAAACATTTATCTCTAAAGTTCTATTTCCAAATGATAATGTCATTAAGCCATTCCTACAAGTAATGAGGGCATTGGCAGTGGCAAGGAATGGTCTTCCAAGTATCAAAGGAATTTTGGACTCCGTGTTTACAGTAGAAACAGTATCTAAAACCAAAAAATCAATAGGATAGTAGAAATTATCAATTTGCAACAAAACGTCTTCTACAATACCTCTTGGTTTTCTTACCGATCTATCTGCTAATTGAAGTACCACGGAGGTTGGTTTGATCTCACCTAGACCGAGTTGCAAGTACATGGAGTATGGCATGAGGTTCACACTAGCACCCAAATCTAGCAATGCTTGGCCACAAGATTTGTTTCCAATTTGACAAGCCACTGTTGGACAACCCGGATCTTTATATTTGGGCGGTGTCTTGCTGTCAATTATTGCACTTGCTTGCTCCATTAGGAATGCCGTCTTCTTCACATGATTCCTCTTCTTGAGTGTGCATAGATCCTTGATAACTTTAGCATAGTTGGGAATCTGTTTTATAACATGAAGAAGAGGGAGGTTAATTTTAACATGCTGAAGTTGTTCAAGAATCTCACCTTTTGACGCTGAATTTATCTCCTTAGGTTTAAGGAGTGCTTGAGGGAAAGGCACCGGTGGGCGATAAACATCACGGGCCTCTTGTTCCTTGGGGGTTTCATCCTTGTTACTCAAGTTTGATGGTAGAGTGGGACCATCAATTTTCTTACCGCTACGGGTGATTATGGCATTAATCTCTTTAACATTTTGATTTCCAGGATTGGAGGTTTGTGCCATATGTTGTCCCCTTGGATTTTGTTGTGTCTGCGAAGGAAACTGTCCTTGCTCTTGAATCGCCAAGAAACTAGTCAACTTAGTGAGTTGGCTCTTTATCTCCTTTTGTTCCACTTTGATCCCTTGTTGCTCCTCTAACAACTGTTGATTTATTTTGCCTTGATCTTCCACATTCTTGGCATGTACCTGCATAAATGACTTAAACATATCTTCCAAAGGTAAAGATTGTTGAGGTGCATTATATGAAGTTGCTTCCGGTTGCCATTGGGTACTTGAGTGGGCAGGAGGTTGTGTATCGGGTTTCCAATTAAAATTTGGGTGATTTTTCCAACCGGGGTTGTAGGTGTTAGAGTAGGGTGAGTGTGGTTTCCCAAAGGGTATACCTAAAGCACTACACTCTTCCTTCATCTCAAAATAAATTGGACAATCCTTAGGTAAATGATCCACCCCATTACACATGAAACAAGGCTCATAGGACTCTACCCTACCAACCAGTTCAGGAGCCCTAGCATTTCTAGTTTTTAAGGCTTCAATTTCCTTAGTTAGGGCCTCTAAACGGGCTTTAAGGTTATCCTCTTCCTTAAGTTGATAAATCCCAGCGGGTTGATTTCTCCTAGTGCTTTCCATGGCATTTGGTCCTGTCCAAGTGTAGGATTTTTCTGATAGGTCATCTAGGAAATCTATGGCTTGGTCGGGATCTTTTTGAAGAAAATCTCCATTGCACATCATTTCTATGAACTGCCTTTCCCTACTTAGGAGTCCATCATAGAAATAGCTAACTACCCGCCAACTCTCATACCCATGGTGTGGACAAGAATTCAATAGGTCCTTGAAACGTTCCCAAACTTGATATAAGGTTTCGCTCTCTTTTTGTGCAAAGTTTGAGATTTGTCTCTTGAGGTTATTGGTCTTATGGGTTGGGAAGTGTTTTTGGAAGAAAACTCGTGTCATCTCATCCCAACTACCTATTGACCTAGGCCTTAATGAGTATAGCCAAGCCTTGGCTTTTTCTTTAAGTGAAAAAGGAAAAAACCTAAGTTTAACGGTGTCTATCATATCAACCCTACTGTGAAAAGTTGTCATTACTTCCTCAAATTCCCTAATGTGGACATAGGGGTTTTCATTCTCAAACCCATGGAAGGTTGGTAGCAATTGGATTATGCCCGGCTTAAAATCAGGTTGTTGAACATTAGGGGGGAACATGATACAAGATGGGATGGCTGTTCGGCTAGGGTGCAAGTAGTCTTTAAATGTCCTAGCAACAATTTCATTGTGATTTTCGGCCATGTTAGGGGAAATAAATAAAACAGAAAGAAAATAAATTAATTAATTAATTAAAAAAATCAAAACAAAGAGCAAAGAACAAAAAAATAAAAAAAATCAGAAAATCAATACTTCAAGAAAGGAACGATATTACCGTTTTGTCTCAAAGTTGACAATCTTCCTTGTTTGTAAGCGCGTCTCCCCGACAACGGCTCCAAAATTTGATTATGCCCAAAACAGTAACGCGGTGTTGTAGTACGGTTTTGGGGGTGTCGATTCCACAGGGAGACAAATTAACTATAAAGAAAGATGTAAACTTTAATGTGAGACGATATAATTAAATTAAATAGAGAATCTGAATTTGATAGTGAAACAATTGTGTAAAATAGATTGTGAAATATAATAGGAGAGCAACAAGGATCCGGGAATCCTCCCTAGGTTTGTTGCCCTAATCCTAACTTGATTAAGTTGTTTTTATCTCGATTGCAAGTTTCACATCCCAAACAGGCAATCGGCAAATATTCAATTAAAGCACATGTATAAACCCTAATTTGATTGTTATGAAATACTCTATATTTTCAATTCATGCACATATGATCTATCCTTTAAGTTTATCAAGAAACGACAATATATCTTTGATGACAATATTGCAGTAATGGACAAACCTAAAGGCTAGATCTACCGGACTCAGTCATACCCAAATAATCTTGACATAAAGAAAGCACGACTAAATCTATATCAAGGAAAAAGATACAATCACCGGATTAGATGAAATCTTTATAATTAGAATAAAAAGTAAATCATAACAATATTTGAACGTTAAAGCTCCATTACAACTGAATCAAATAAGGGAAATAGAAACAACTACACCTAGGGATTCATCCCTTCTCCTTGCTTGGAGATTAGTTAGCCATGGGGCTCATGGTTGCACAATGGAAGGAAAGTTGCTGCTCTCTTGAGTTCTCCAGATTTTTCAATGTCTAATTACAAACCCTAAGTGGTATATTTATAGTATACAAGGTCTAGGGGTGTTTTAGGGTTTGAATAAGTCATTAAAGACCTAATTAGGGTCTAACTCGGAGTGCATAAGGCTGTGCACGCGCTGATTCAGAAAGTCTGACCTCTGTCCGCTAAAATCGCCATAACTTCCTCTAGAGAAATGATTTTAACGAACCGTAAAATCCTCCAGAAAATAGAATTCCATATCTTTCTAACCATATATGGCACACTTCCTGGTTCTTTCTACATCGATACAGTTTAATTTTTAAAGATGGTTGATTTGTATGCCAACTCCAGCAACTTAGTGAAAACTCCTTCCATAGTTTCTCTTCATCTTGGCTCTTCCGCGATCATTCTTTTGCTTGAGTGTTCAATGGAACTTCGTGTTTCAAAATGATGATAGCTTTTTCATATCCTTTAACTCAAGATACCTGAAAAATGCACCGAAATAAATTAATGCTCCAAAAATACCACTTTAGAGTTGTTAATGAATAAAAAATGCAATTAAGACCTAAATCAACCCTAAAGTGCTAACAAATAAGTACGAATATAATGCATTTAATGGCTATTATCACAAGTCATCTATGTTGTGCCATCAAAGGCTTAGACATATCGGTGAAAAGGGACTATCTACTTTATCGTCAAAGTATATGGTGAAGGGAGTCCCAGATTGCATCCATGAGATTCGGTTTCTATGAGCATTGTCTACATGGCAAGTAGAACCGTGTGAGCTTTAAGTCCGTTGGCACGAGGGCAAAAAGTGTTTTGGATTTGATACATAGTGATGTATTTGGGCTAGTTTTGGTTCAATCTCTTAGAAAATCAAGGTATTATGTCTCTTTCATTGATGATTTTTTAAGGTATGCATGGATTTATTTCATTAAGAGTAAAACTAAAGCATTTGATAAGTTCCGTGAGTTTAAAGCATTGGTAAAAAATCATATAGAAAGAAAGATAAAGGTATTGATAACAAATAATGGAGGGGAATTTTGCTCATACAAGTTTGAGCAATTTTGTGTGGTAAGCGGCATTGCAAGACAGAAAACAACTCCATATACACCTCAATAGAATGGGGTGGCCGATAGACTCAATCGATCACTCATTAAAAAATCGAGGAATATGCTGAGTTGTGCAAGCTTGGAGCCGGAGTTCTGGGCAGAGCTGTGGCTACAACATGTTATCTAAAAAATAGGTCACCTACATCAGTTTTGCAAGATTAGACACCGTTTAAGGCACTATTCAGGAAGAAGATGAGTTTGGCTCATATTAGGGTGTTTGGTTGTCATGTTTATATGCATGTACCAAAAGAAATGAGGAAAAAATTTGAAATCAAATCAATGAAGTGCATTTCATTGGTTATAAGGATCGGGTCAAGGGGTACAAGTTATGGAATCCATAAAACAACAGTATAGTTTTCAGCAGAGATGTTGTGTTCAAAGAAACACAAAAGGATGTGGCGACTGTCCAAGATGTAACGAAACAGCCAAAATAGGTTCAGATTGATCTTAGCCCGGGAGATAAAGAGTGGGAGACTACCCTACAGACTGCACCGGATACTTCAGATACTGAGTCAGTTAGGTCTAAGCAAGATATTCATGTTTCTGATGTAGAGGATGAGGATTCAGATTCTGGCTCAGAGGTAGAGACCACGCTTGTCATAAGGAGATCCACACGGGTTAGGAGGCCACCTATTAGGTATTTTCCTAGTGCTTGTAGTGCATTATATGCTTTAAATATTACTGGTGATGATCCTAGCACAGTGAAAGAGGCAAAGACCTCGGACGATGCAAATATGTGGGAGGATGCTATGAAAGAGAAGATGCAGGCACTGGACAGGAATGTAACATGGAGAGTAATGACCCATCCCGGGTTGGCCACCCCCAAGATGGTGTTGTCACATTTTGAAAATCCTAGCACGACACATATACGCAACAATAAAGATAATCCCAACAATTTTTTTTTCATCAATCCTCAACCCTCAACAGGAGAGATACATCATTTTGATATTGAATTAAACATTTTATACAATGTAATATGCATGAATATATATAAATAAATTTTTATTTTATTTTCTCATTAGTTTGAGGATGTGGACATGCACATAGCTTACAGATAATGACTTCGTCTGAATTTCAACTCACCAAACTATCTATCATGCCTGCTACCTGAATCATTGTACAATGAGGAGTGAGCTTCACTAACTCAGTGAATTAAATTTACTAGAAATATTCAATTTTATACTCCCCGTTACATCTTATAATTCAATTACTTCCAAAAAAATCTTTTGATATTCATTTATCTTTTTCCTCAAATAATTCAATAGCAATATTCTGTAATCACTACTCAATTTCATAATCCCCTTATTACACAATCTCTTCTTAAGTTACTCATCCGACATATTTCCATATTTCTTCCTTAGCATATTTGTCTCTCTGTGAGACTTATTCCTCTATCAATAGATTTACAATCATAAATAGCCCTTTAACATATCAAGCAATAACAATCAATATTTAAAGTAAATGCAATGCGTGAAGTTAAATGTTATTATTATTGGGAATGTCTTCCCACATGTCGACATTTTTTTATCTTAGACCGGCTGCCTTCCTGGTTTTTTCATTCTCATTTAGACCGACTGCCTTTCTGGTTCTTTTATTCTCATTTAGACCGGCTGCCTTCCCAGTTCTTTTATTTTCATTTAGACCGATTGCCTTCCCGGTTCTTTTATTTTCATTTAGACTGATTGCCTTCCCAGTTCTTTTATTTTCATTTAGACAGGCTGCCCTCCCGGTTCTTTTATTTCATGCATATGCCTATGAATAATAAAATAAAAACAATCATGTATTCAGACATTTAAACTAGCTATCCTGATTATTCTTAAATTATTATTTGAAAATTTTCACTAAATTCTTCTCCTCATAAATTATATCAAATCGTCAACCATAGCTTGTCAAGAATTTCATTTATCACCTTTAAAATTAAATCGACTCCTTATTCTAATAATATTACTTATGATATAATAATTTTCTATACATCCATTATTCCTATCATACCTATCAACCAATTTTTCATCTACCATCAAAGCATAAGTTAATAATTTATTATAATATTATCACTATATATTTCATATTTATATTGATTACCAAAGTAAATCTAACTCAACACGTAGCACTTAGAGCTACCCGTGAATCGCCTCCTTGCTTTTCCTGCTTCTCTCAGCAATTTCCCCTGGTTGCTGATCGTTAACACCTGACATAATATTTGTACTAAATTTCTAATTTATTATTCAATTCTTCCATAATTCACACCCTTTGAAAATTCCCACTTTGAATTCTGGGAAATTTCATGTATGCTAAAATTTCCAAAATAAACTTCACGTTATTACCTTATGTTTTTCTTAGAGCTTCCTGTGATTCTCTATAAAATTCTCTCATAAACCCCTTCAAAATTTTATCTTTCAATATTTCTTTCGGTCCCCAAGTGTTTAAAGAAATAGAGTAATTTGAATCATAGTTGAAAGAAAACCAATCATGATTTAGTAAGTAATAAAATAAACTAACATTATATATATATGTGTGTGTGTGTGTGTGTGTGTGTGTGTGTGTGTGTGTGTGTGTGTGTATACATACCAAATTTTGAACAAATACCCAGCATCCCCCCCTCCCCACAATATGCTGCCACGAAATTGTAGTGCTGTCTTACATGCAGTACTACAATTCTCTTTTAGCAATAGGTGTTCTCACCTGTTGCCATGTTTTTTTTAAGAATTGTTTTATAAAAATTAAAACTTATATATATATATATTATTTTAACTCTATGTCATATTTAATAAAGTACTTCTTTACCTTTACTTTACAAATACAGGTATTACAATTCTACCCACCTTACAAAAATTTCGTTCCCGAAATTTCCTTACCTAATTTATGAAAGAGTTGGGGGTATTCTTTCCTCATTCTTGCTTCATGCTCCAAAGTGACTTCTTCAACATCTTTGTTCCACCATAATATTTGAATCAAAAGAATGACTTTATTGCGCAAGACTTGCTCATTTTTGTCTAGAATTCTGATCGGTACTTGCATAAAAGTTAAATCTTCCTAAAGTTCTATTGCTTTATTCGAGATACTATGAGATTCATTGTGTAAGTACTTTCTAAACAGTGACACATGAAACACATTATGTAATTGCTTTAACTGTGGGGGCAAATCCCATCGATATGCTACTAGTCCAATTCTCTCAATCATCTCATATGGCCCCACAAAATCTCGAGCTCCACTTTTCCTTCTTTTTAAACCTCAGTACACCCTTCCACAGAGATATCTTAAAAAATACCCAATCATTAACTTGAAACTCAAGAGGTCATCTTTTTTTATCATCATATCCCTTTTGTCTGTTCTGTACTGCTATAAGGTTCTCTCTAACCAGTTTGATCCTCTCAGTAGTCAAATCTATCATTTCTAGACCAAATATCTTTCTCTCTCCAACTTTTTCCCACCATACTGGAGTTCTACACCTCCTACCATATAAAGCCTCAAATGGTGCCATCCCAATACTGGTTTGATATTGATTATTGTATGCAAACTTGATCAAAGGCAAATAAGCATCCTTGCTCACTGAGAAACTCAATGCCCTTGCCCTCAGCACATCTTCTAGTATTATGATGATTCTTTCCATCTGCCCATCAGTTTGTGGATGGAAAGTTGTACTAAACTGCAATTGCATACCCATAGCTTCTTGAAAACCTCTCCAAAATCTAGAGGTAAATCTAGAATCTCTATCTGATACAATGCTCAAGGGTACTCTAGATAATTTTACTATCTCCGCTACATACAATTCAGCCAACTTTCAGGACTCCAGGTACTTTTAAAGAAAGACAATGTGAAGACTTAGAAAGTCTATCCATTATAACCCATACAGTGTTATGTTCTCTCTGGGTATGGGGAAAACTAGAGACAAAATCTATACTCACATTTTCCCATGGCCACTCAGGTACTGGAAGAGGTTGTAATAAACATGTTGGATATCTATTCTCAGACTTCACCTATTGACAAGTCAAACATCTAGAAATGTGTTCCACTACATCCTTCTTCATCCCTGACCACCAATAATTCTGTCCCAATCCCCTGTACATCTTATTATTACCCGGGTGCACGGAATATACAGAATCATGAGCCTCCCTTAGTATCTCCTTTCTCACATCCACATTATTGGGAACATAAACTCTATGCCCCAATACCACCATACCATATTCTCTAATTCTAAACTCAGTTGGCTTCCCACTCAACACTTCCCGTCTGATCTCTTCTATCCCCTCATCTCTACCCTGCCTTTGTAATAAACGATCAATAATAGAAGATTGTACCACCATATTTGCCATCAATACTCCTCTATCATTAACACTCAACTGCATCCTCATTCTTCTTAATTCTATCATCAAGCTAGTATTATGACTCCCAATAGCAGCTAATCTTCCTATAGTATTTCTACTCAATGCATCAGCTACTACATTAGCCTTTCCTGGATGATAATGAATTGTACAGTCATAATCACTAATAAACTCCATCCACCTCATCTGCCTCAAATTCAACTCCTTTTGGGTCGGTAAATGTGTCAAGCTTTTATGATCAGTAAAAATTTCACAATTGGCTCCATATAGATGATGTCTCCAAATCTTCAAAGCAAAAACTATGGCAGCCAATTCTAAATCATGGGTCGGGTAATTCCTCTCATGGTTCTTCAATTGCCTAGATGCATAAGCTATAACTTTTCCATGTTGCATCAATACATATCCCAAACCCTGATGTGACGTGTCACTATATACCACAAATCCTTTATTACCAAAAGGAAGCACTAATACCGGGGCAGTAGTCAATTTTTCTTTCAACAGCTAGAAACTTATCTCAAATTCCTCTGACCACCTAAATTTCACGTCCTTCCTGGTCAATTTAGTCAATGGTCCAGCAATCATAGAAATTTTTTAGATGAATCTCCTATAATAACCAGCCAACCCCAAAAAGCTTCTAATTTCAGCTACACTCGCCAGTCTTTCCCAATTCAACACTACTTCTACTTTCTGTGGGTCAACTACTATTCCCTTTCTTGACACAACATGCCCCAAGAAAGATATTTCACTCAATCAAAACTCACACTTAGAGAACTTTGCATATAATTTCTCTCTCATCAGAATTTCCAACACTATCTCTAAATATTGCATATGCTCCTCTTCATTCTTGGAATATACTAGAATATCATCAATAAACACAATTACAAACCTATCCAAGAATAGTTTAAACACCCTATTCATTAGATCCATAAATGCTATAGAAGCATTAGTCAACCCAAATGGCATCACCAGGAACTCATGATGGCCATAACGTGTCCTAAAAGCAGTATTAGGCATGTCCCCCTCATTTATCCTCAATTGATGATAACTCGATCTCAAATCTATCTTAGAAAACTCCCTAGCCCCCTGTAACTGTTCAAACAAATCATCTATCCTTGGCAAATGATATCTATTCTTGATGGCGATCTTATTCAACTGTCGATAATCAATACACAATCTCATTGTCCCATCTTTTTTCTTGACAAACAACACAGGGGCTCCCCAAGGTGACATACTAGGTCGAATAAATTGCTTATGTAGTAACTCCTGAAGCTGAAATTTTAACTCTCTCAATTCAGCTGGGGCCATTCTATAAAGTACTATTGATATGGGTGCTGATCCTAGAATTACTTCAATAGAAAACTCAATCTCCCTATTGGGAGGTAACTCAGGCAACTCCACAGGGAATACGTCAGAAAAATATTTCACTACTAAGATTTCTTCTAACTTCCTACTTTCCTTGTTAAAATCCACCACATATGCCAAATACCCCTCACAACCCTTCTTCAACTATTTACTAGTAGTTAAGGCAGAAATAAGACAATTAGCAAGCATCTTACATTCTCCCTGAAAATTAAACTCCTCCTGTCCAGGTATCTTGAACACCACATTTTTCCTAAAATAATCGACCCAAGCATGATATGCAGATAACTAATTCATTCCCAGAATTAAATCAAAATCTGTCATATATAAAGGCAATAAATCAACTTCAAATTCTTTATCAGCAATATTAATCACACAACCTCGATAAATTGTCCTGATAATAACCCTATCTCCAGTTAAACCTCAACAATAATCGCATGCATCAAAGGATTAGCACTAGCATAAATAGATTTCATATAAATACTAGATGCAAAAGAATGGATTACACCAAGGATAAATATCATACCCATAACAACATCAGGAGTGGCTTGTGCATCTTATTAGGTCAATGCATAGACTCTACTGTCTCTGGATTGAAACTGGTTGCCACATCCTCTTTCAGCTAATGATCCTTGACCTCTGCCGCTCACACTCCCTGATCCACCACCTCTCTCCACCGGTCTTATCCCAACACTTCCAACGCCTATATCAGCAGATTTTTCCACTAGACAATCTACAACAACATGTCCTCCTTCACCACATACAAAACATATCTACATAGGGCAATTATAAGACAGATGCCCTGTCTGATTACTTCTAAAGCAAACCCTTGACATTCGATCATACATTAGATTACCACTTCCCCTTGGTGGCATACTTACTCCTCTACCATAACTCTTAATTCCTATAGACTGTTTTCTAAATATAGGAGTCCCATCGGTATTACTCTAAACTACAAAAGCAACAGATCCTGCTTGCCTCTGACTCTGTACTATAGTTCCTTGTGACAAGGAACGCCCTCTCTGGGGTGGTCTCCCGCCCTGTACAACTATATTGCTACCACCTCTAGGTCCCTCAAATCTAGACCTCTTAAGCCAATCTCTCCTACCTCTAAACTCTATCAAATCCTTCTCAATCCATAATGCTTTATCCACTAGTATAACATAATTCCCTATGCCCATGTAAGAGAGTTTAGATCGAATTTCGTAGTATAACCCGTCTAAAAATCGTTTACATTTTCTCTCCTCTGTATTCACTAACTCAGGTAAAAACCTTGACAAAGCTATAAATCTACTATCATATTCTGCCACAGATAAGATACTCTACCTTAAGTGAATAAAATCTCTCTCTTGCTGGGTTCGAAATATATCTGGAAAGTATTTCGCAAAGAACTCATCCTTAAACTTACTCCAAGTTAATGGTTGTTCCACCTGTGTACTCAACCTAGGCAAAATATCTTCCTACCATTGTGAAGCCTCACCTTCTAGTATAAATGAAGCAAAAACAATCTTTTCTCTATATGTCACTTGTAAGACTTCAAAATATTTCTCAATATGTCTAATCCACTGCTCAGCTTCCACAGGATTTACAGATCCTCTAAAATACTGAGGTTTAAACTTAAGAAATCTCACAAAACAATCCCCTTGCGTCTCACGTGCAAACACATCTTCTCCCTCATAAACCTCTCATCTCACCATATCAAGTTCTACTATACCCATTTCCTTTAATCTCCTATATAGATTATTAGCCCTTTCTTCAGCTGCATTAATCCTTTCTATAACGTGATTAAGAGCTTCTCTTAATTCATCATTCTTAACCTCAGATTCTCTCCCAGCTCAACTAGTACCAACTGCACTATCAATATGTTCCCTCGAAGGAACCACAGACTTAACTTCTCCCTCTGCTTCAGTTCTTCTAAATATTGGGGGTCTACAACGTCCTCTATGATTTTGAATTCTAACTCTAGCTGTAGCACGTCCATGTATCATCCTCAAACTTTGCATTAAAATATAGTTTATTTAGATCTTCCACTTCTTTAAATTCTCATGCAGTCTATAGAATCAGAAAACCTAATGCTCTGATACCAAAATTATAATGACCCATTCTCGGTTGGCCACCCTGAGACGGTGTTATCACATTTTGAAAATCCTGGCATGACACATATATGCAACAATAAAAACAATACCAACAGAAATTTTTTTCATCAATCCTCAACCCTCAACAGAGGAGATACATCATTTTGATCTTGACTTAAACATTTTATACAACGTATTATGCACGAATATTTACAAATAAAATTTTGTTTTATTTTCTCATTAGTTTGAGGATCTGGACACGCACGTGGCTTACAGATAATGACTTCATCTGAATCTTAACTTACCAAACTATCTGTCCTGCATGCTACCTGAAATCATTGTATAATGAAGAGTGAGCTTCACAAGCCCAGTGAATTAAATTTACTAGAAGTATTCAATTTTATACTACCAGTTACATCTTATAATTCAATTATTTCTAAAAAAGAATCTTCTGATATGCATTCATCTTTTTCCTTAAATAATTCAATAACAATATTCTGTAATCACTACTCAATTTCATAATTCCCCTATTACACAATCTCTTCTTAAGTTACTCATTAGATATATTTCCATATTTCTTCCTTATCATATTTGTCTCTCTATGAGACTTATTCCTCTATCAATAGATTTAGAATCATAAATAGCCCTTTAACATATCAAACAATAACAATTAATATTTAAAGCAAATGCAATGCATGAAGTTAAATGTTATTATTATTGGGAACGTCTTCCCAAATGTCGACATATTTTTATCTTAGACGGGCTGACTTCCCGGTTCTTTCATTTTCATTTAGACTGACTGTTTTTTCGGTTATTTCATTCTCATTTAGACGGGCTACCTTCTCGGTTTTTTTATTCTCGTTTAAGCCGATTGCTTTCCCGATTCTTTTATTTTCATTTAGACTGGTTGCCTTCCCGGTTATTTTATTTTCATTTAGACCGACTACCCTCCCAGTTCTTTTATTTCATGCATATGCATATGAATATGAATATGAATATGAATAATAAAATAAAAAAAGCATGTATTCACACATTTAAACTAACTATCCTGATTATTCTCAAATTATTATTTGAAAATTTTCATTAAAATTTTCTTTTCATAAATCATGTCAAATCATCAACCATAGCTCATCAAGAATTTCATTTATCACCTTTAATATTAAATCGACTCCTTATTCTAATAATATTACTTATTATATAATAATTTTATATACATCTATTATTCCTATCATATCTATCAACTAATTTTTCATCTTCCACAAAAGCATAAGTTAATAATTTATTCTAATATTATCATTATATATTTCATATTTATCTTGATTACTTAAAGTAAATCTAACTCACCGCGTAGCACTTATAACTACCCATGAATCACCACCTTGCATTTCCTGCTCCTCTCAGAAATTTTTCCCGACTGCTGATCATCAACACCTGACATAATATTTATATTAAATTTCTAATTTATTCTTCAATTCTTCCATAATTCACACCCTTTGAAAATTTTCACTTTGAATTCTGAGAAATTTCTTGTATGCTAAAATTTCAAAAATAAACTTCACGTTATTACTTTATGTTTTTCTTAGAGCTTCCCGTGATTTTTTATAAAATTATCCCGTAAACTCCTTCAAAATTTTACTCTTTCAGCTTTTCTTTCCATCCCCAAGTGTTTAAAGAAATAGAGTAATTTAAATAGTAGTTGAAGGAAAACCAATTAGGATTTGGTAAGTAATAAAATAAACTAACGTTGTATATATATACCAAATTTTGAACAAATACTCAGAATCCCCCCCTTCAAATATACTGCCACGAAATTGTAGTGTTGTCTTACATGCAGCACTACAAGTATCTTTTGGCAATAGGTGTTGCCACTTGTTGCCATGTTTTATTTTTTATTTTTATTTTTTTTAAGAATCGTTTTATAAAAATTAAATCTTTCTCATATATATATATATATATATATTATTTTAACTCTATGTCATATTTATTAAAGTACTTCTTTACCCTTACTTTACAAATATGGGTATTATATGGAGCCTTGTTAAATTGCTTAGGTATAGGAAGACAATTAGGTGCAAATGGGTTTTCAAGAAGAAAACAAATGCAAATGGAATGGTACAAAAGTACAAGGCATGTCTGGTTGCAAATGAGTACTCGCAAATAGAGGGAATTGGTTATGGTGAGATATTTTCCTCAGTAGCAAAGTTGGCATCTATCAGATTTGTCTTATCCATGGTAGCTGCTTATGATATAGAGGTTGAGCAACTGGATATGAAAACAACTTTCCTTCATGGGAACTTAGAGGAGGAAATTTACATGAAACAGTTTGAAGGCTTTGTGAGCAAAGGCAAGGAAGAGTTGGTTTGTAAATTGAAGAAGTCTTGTACAGACTAAAGTAGTCACCATGGATATGGTACCAAAAGTTTGACACATATGTCATTCAGCTTGGGCTTACACACAGCTATGCTGATCACTGCGTTTATATGAAAAGGTTAGGGGTTGATTTTGTTATTTTAACCTTGTATGTTGATGATATGTTGTTGATTGGAAATAACAGGAAGATGATTAGCACTATGAAGGCATCGTTGGCAAGGTAGTTTGACATGAAAGACCTAGGGCCAATGAAACTTTATCTTGGGTATGTAGACAAAAAAGGACCATGAAAATAAAAAATTACAGTTGAGTCAGAAAAGTATATTGAAGAAGTGTTGAAGAAATTTAACATGTCTCACAGCAAGCTAGTAGGGACTCCCATGCCTTTAGGAACCAAGAAATTTTCTGCTTTTACTATTGAGTTATTTGTTTGGCATGGTCGCTTGACTCATTTAAGTTATGATTCTCTACAAAATATGAAGATATTAAAGTTAATTGATTATAATAATTATGCTAGAAAATGTGAAATTTGTGCTAAGTCTAAAATAGTTAAGAAACCATTTCCTACTATTGCTAGAGACTCTAAAAATGCTAGAATTAATTCCTTTAGATATATGTGAATTAAACGGTATGCTTACTTGTGGTGGTAAAAGATACTTTATTAATTTTGTTGATGATTTTATTTGATACATGTATGTGTATTTGTTAAGAACAAAAGATAAAGCTTTTGGCATGTTTAAGAAATTTAAAGCTGAAGTTGAAAATCAATTAGAAAAGAAAATTAAAATTCTTAGATCCGATAGAGGTGGAGAATACTTTATGCATGAATTTTGTGAAGAGCATGGTATCATCCCTCAAGTTACAACACCTTATACACCACAACAAAATGGTTTAGCCGAGAGAAAGAATAAAACTTTAGTTGAAATGGTGAATTGTATGCTTATGAATGCTAAGTTACCTATTAGTTTGTGAGGTGAAACATTGCTTACTGCTTGCTATATACATACTAGAGTAACATCAAAGAATGTAATGTTAGTCCATATGAATTATGGGAAGGAAGAAAACTAAATTTAGATTACCTAAAAGTGTGAGGGTGCCTAGCATACTATAGAGTTCCGGATTCTAAAATAACAAATTAGGACCTAGAGCTATTAGAAGTGTATTTGTGGGATATGTTAAAAATAGTAAAGCTTATAGGCTCCTTGACTTAGATTCTAACTCTATAGTTGAATCTTGTGATGTAGAATTTTTTTAAAATAAATTTTCTACTGATTTTGTGAATATGAATGAAAATAATCAAGTTCCTTTATCTAGTGAACATGCGAATTTAGAATCTAAAGAGAGTGATACTAAAATACCTAAAGACCAACATGAACCTAGAAGAAGCACTAGAATAAGGAAAGAGAAGGAGTTAAGTCCATATTTAATTTCTTCTCAAGCTATATTATTTTTGGATGAAGGAGATAAGAATAATATTGTTATTAATAAAATTCCTATAGTACTACTTCTAGAAAATGACCTTAAGACGTTTAGTGAGGCCCTGTCATTGAGAGATGATTCTTTTTGGAATGAAGTAGTAAATGATGAAATAGACTCCATAATGGACAACAACACTTGGGTGTTGGTTAATCTACCCAATGGATCAAAACCCATTGGATATAAGTGGGTCATTAGAAAAAAAAAATATAAAACTGATGACTCTATATAAGTCTTCAAGGCTAGACTACTAGCTAAAGGTTTTAAACAAAAAGGAGGAATTGATTATTGGAACAAATATGCTTGATGTGAATAAAACTAAGAAATGCTTGCCATCTAGCTTTAAAATGAAAGATTTGGGTGAAGTAGATACCATATTAGGTATTAAAGTTTGAAAACATAGTGGGGATTATGCTTTGTGCCAATCTCATTACATTGAGAATGTACTAAATAAATTTCAGCACCTTAATATTAAGGAAGTAAATACTCTTTTTTTTATAGAAGCACTAAGTTAGTAAATAATACTAGCATATCAGTAGTATAACTTGAGTATGCTAGTGCTATTGGTTCCTTAATGTATGCCATGCATTGCACTAGGCCTAATATTTCATTTGTTGTATTTAAACTTAGTAGGTATACAAGTAACCCTAGTGTAGAACATTGGAAGGCCATTGGAAGAATTTTTGGTTATTTTAAGAAAACCATAGACTTCGGGTTGTTCTATAGTAACTCTCTAACTTTATTAGAAGGATACATCGATGCAAGTTGGATTACCAATGTTAGGGATAATAAGTCCACCTCTAGATGGGTGTTTACCCTTGGTGGATGAGTTATTTCTTGGGCGAGTAAGAAACAAACTTGCATTTCTCATTCAAAGATGGATTTGAATTTATAGTTTTAGCAGCGACTAGGAAAGAGGCATAATGGATACGTAACTTATTGTTGGATATAAGCCTGTGACCATATCCTATGCCTCCAATTTCCATTCACTATGATAGTGAAGCCACGTTGTTAAGATCATTTAATAATACATATACTGGTAAGTCCATAAACATCAGTTCGAGACACGAGTATGTAAGACAATTGATATAAAATAGTGTTGTTACAATTGTCTATGTGAAGTCAAGTAAAAACTTGGTTGATCCTTTCACTAAGGCTTTATCTAGAGAGTTGGTGAGAATGAAAACATTGGAAATGGGGTTGAAACATTTTAGAAAGAATCACCAATAATGGTAACCCAACTTTATTTCTAGCACTACACTAGTCTTAAAGTTTAATGGGTATAAACAAGTTACTGATAAGTGATTATTTGAATACTGACAAGTTGTTAGCCCCTAAATGGTCAGTATTTTCCGTTGCTTTCTTGTGTAAGGATGAGCTATACTCTTAATGAAGTCTATTGCAAAATTGTATTGTGTTATAGTAGCGAAAATACATTGCAAACTTCACCTATATAGACTTAGAAGTGGTGCTACTTCTTAAAAGAGTTTTAAGGTCTATTCTCAAGAGAATTCATGAGTCAGGATCAAGCACATGGCCATTATTGTGCTAAGTAAATAATAGAGTTTCTCAGTGAAACAAGAGAGCGATATATGTGGTATCTCTGATTCTATAACAAAGAGTTCCTAATTTAATGCTATTAAGAAATTAGATACTCTATTGAGTCTTGAAGTACTTACACTAAGTAAAGATTTAAGTCAAAAGATATCTTTACATATGTATATCAATTTCAAATGACTTTGGCTATATAATTTTTCAAAATTTTACTCTAAAAGAAAAAGCTTTGCTTTTCAATAAAAAATGGGGGATTGATGGATTTTTTATTTTTAAAACAAAAAAAGTTGACTGTGTTTAAGGGATAATTGTCTATCATTTTGAACATAAACTTTTGACAATCAACTGTCAAAAGAGATAGTCGGCTGTCTTATGAATATCTAATCCAAAGACTTAAGACATTCGATATGATTTTTAGGCACTCAACCGTTTGATCGTGTCTTTCAAAAAATCAAAATTCTCCAATGGGTCTTTCTTTAAGAGTTGTGTTTTTCTCCAAAAGTTATCTTTTAAGTCATAACTCTTGATATTTTTGATTGTCGGAAGTTTAAAAACTCCATAAATACATCAAATAACTTCCATAAAAAAACTAATTTAAGTTTTACAGATTTTTTCTTTTTTATCCTCTTCTAAATCCTAAAAATATTCTACAGCCTAAGTTCTTCATTGTTTCAAAAGAGAACTCAAAGGAAAACCTCTGAATTTGCTCTCATAGATTCTGAGTGACTTTGCGTATCATAGAGGACTATTTGTCTGAACCCAGAGCAATCAACTGAGGACAAATAAAGTTTTAAAGACAGTGTTAATACACATGTCAAAGTCTTCCAATTTCTGTAATTTATTTTTGTAATTTTTAGACTCTATATCCACAAATTTTCCAACAATTTGTCCTATTTATATCGCTTAGTTCTTCCACGTTAGGTGGATTATGATATTATTGTGTATTTATGTGCAAGTAATGTGACAATACAAGCTTATATCGTAATAAAATCAATCATCATATTACTTGTACATAACATCACTTCCATAAAAAATGTTAAGATGAAATTATTCAATAGTTCGGGTGCATTCATTATTTATTTAAGATTTTTGTAAGGTTTTACTAAATATTCTTTATATGAAACTTATATATGCGTTTACAATACCACTTGGCCTAATAGTATTTCGGTTTTATGGTTTATAAAACAATTTTTAATCAAAAAACAATAGAGCTAATTTTTTTATTGTTCGATAAAACATTAGCGAAAACAGTTTTTTAGTTTCGAATATAAATTCAGTTTCATAAAAATTATTTTTAGTTTTTAATTATTTTCATGTACTATTTTAGGGGTTTTTGTCCTACCTTCTGTTCACAAGGAAAAAAGTATTTCATAAACTTTATCAAACGGTACAATCGGTACATTGGAAAATAACCCCTCTATCTCTTCTTTCTCTCTCATTTTCTTCCTCTCTCCTTCATTCTCATTCTTTCTCTCCCTTTTTCTTCTTCTTTCTCTCTCCCCGTCGCTGCTAGTTGCAGCCTCCACTGAGCCAGCCTTGCACGTCTTAATCGGTCAGTCTCTTTCTGACGTTTGTTATTTTTCATTTTTAGTTATACTTTTTTTATTTATTTATTTGACTAGGTAGTACTATTTTAATTCTCCATATATAGAATATTTTTTTTGTTAGAAAAATAAGTAATTAATCACTATAATTATTTTTTGTTAATTTAAATTTAAATATTATTTTTAATGATTTTTTTAAAAAAAAAATTATGTCAACTTAAATTTAGGATTTATTTTGATATGTTAGTTTATATTTAAGCATCATTTAGTATGGAAAAAAAAAATTAGGTTAGCACAATAATTTTCTATATTAGTTTAAATTTTAAATTTATCTTGCTATGTTAGTTTAAATTTAAGAACTATTTTTTTAGGAAAATAATAATTAAGGTAGCACTAGCCAGAATTTGATACATTAGTTTAAATTTAAGCATTATGTTGTAATTATGATAGACTAGTATAGATTTTGAAAGTGGGGACTTAGGACTACTTAAGTAGATTATATCTAATTTGTGGGTTTTAATTATAAGAAAAATATTTTTCTAAGTTAATTGTAGTTCTATAATTCGAATAATAAATCATAGTTTATTTGATGAATAAATGTATATAACATATGAGCTATATGATTGATTAGATTTGGTTGAACTGTGATTAAATTGAATTTTGCATATTGTTTTAAACACTAATTTTTAGGAAAAATAATAATGAAGGTAGTACTAGCTAGAATTTGCTATATTAGTTTAAATTTAAGCATTATGTTGTAATTATTCGAGACTAGTGAGGACTTAGGACTACTTAAACTGAGGACTTATGACTACTTAGGTATTTTATATCTAATTTGTGAGTTGTAATTATAAGAAAAAGATTTTTCTAAGTTAATTGTAGTTATATAATTCAAATAATAAATCAGTTTATTTAGTGGATAAATGCATACGACAAATGGGCTATATAATTGATTGGATTTGGTTGGACTGAAATTGAATTGAATTTTGCAGATTGTTTTGACACTCGAACTTTTTTGGAAAGTTCGAAAAATAAGGGAAACTATGTCAAATTTTCTACAGATTTTTCTCTTAATTAATATCAACTTATTTCTCTTATATATTCTTTATGTTCATATATCATGCATTGCATTTTATCTTAGATTGTATGTCCAAGAATGATTGAGCGGCATAAATGTACTTGTTAATTACTAATTCATATATTTGTAGTAAGAGTGTTTGTATTCAAATAATTCTTGAATTGTCCATTGTGGACAGTTTAGGAATGCACAATCCGTATTGCAGTTAACAATTTCTTACTTGTTTCGTTTCGATAAAGTTTTAGTAGTATCTTTACTTTTTTCTAGGCACATACTAATTTTAGGGTTATTTTCTTTGGCTGGGAACAAACCTAATAGAATTCAGACCACCAGTTTTAATTTTATGAGAAAAAAGCAGACATTTTAGGTTTAAACCATTATCATTTAGTGGTTTTAGGGGTGAAAATATAAAATAATTGTCTCGTTGATGAGCCGAAGGTACTAGCACCTTTGTAATATAGATTCTGAGTTGTGAGAACAAATTGGATCGAATACAAACTACCACTTTGGATTTTATGAGAAAATATAGGTGTTTTAGGTTCAAACTGTTAACAATTAATGATTTTAGGGGGTAAAAATATAAAATACTCGACCCGTAGATGATCCAGGGATACCAGCATGTCCGTCCCATATATTATAAGTTGTGGAAATAAACCTTATTGAATTCGGACCATCAGTTTAGATTTTATGAGAAAAAGTAGGCATTTTAGGCTTAACCCATTAATAGTTAGTGGTTTTAGGGGCGAAAATATAAAATACTTGTCCCATGGACAAGTCGAGGGTATTAGCATGTCTGTAACACAGAATGTTAGTTGTGAGAATAAATCAAATCGAATTCGGATCACAAGTATGGATTTTATATGGAAAAATAAGTGGTTTAGGTTCAAACCATTAACACTATGATTTTAAGAGCGAAAATATAAAATACTCATCTCGTGGACGATTCGAGGGTACTAGTATGTTCGTCCCATATATTATGAGTTGTTGGAACAAACTTAATCGAATTTGAACCACCTTTTTGGATTTTATGAAAAAAAATACGCGTTTTAAGTTCAAACCATTAACATTGAGTGGTTTTTGGGGAAAAAATTAAAAATACTCGTCCTGTCGACGATGCAGGGGTACCCACATCTCTATAACATATATTATGAGTTGTGGTAATAAACCAAGTCGAATTTGGACCAGAGAATGTGACTTGTGGGAATAAACCAAATTGCATTTGGACCACCGACTTGGATTTTATGAGAAAAAAGTAGGCATTTTAAAATTAAGTAGTTAACACCTAGTAGTTTTAAGGGTGAAAATGTAAAATACTCATCTCGTGAATGGGTTGGAGGTACTAGCGAGTCCATACCATAAATTGTTTACTCATTTTTTTGTAATTTATAAATATCTTATGATTTGATTGTGAAATATGTCCTTATTATGTATATTATGGTTTTTCTTCACCTTCTTTTCTAGATTCGTTGATGGAGTATAGAATCTAGGTGAGGATGATGAATACTTCCAAGACTTATCGGATATTTTATTCTTTTTATTTTTATGAGAATACAATTTTGTATATTTTAAATTAATTTATATAATTTAACGAATTGCATTATTTGGTATATTGATTGTGAAATTTGTGTTTAGAACAACATTTAGAATAGATCAATTCAAAAAAAAAATATAAACAAACCACAAATTACTATTATCTACTACAGAAAATCTGTTAGATTTCTGTCGTAGATACTATTTGCTTATGTCGCAGATACAATTTACGATGGACTCTTAAAATTATTTTCGATGGATTTGTTGTCGCAAATAATATTAAAAGAATTTTATTTGTTCAAAAACTAATGTTTTTATTTTTTGTCAAAAGCAACCAACAAATCATCAAAAGATTTTCTTTCGTTAAATTTGTAGCAAATAAATTTTTTCTTTGACTGAAATTTTTTTCGTCACTCAAATAGTTATCAACGACTGGAAAATTTCATCTCTAATAATGGTTTTTCTTATGGTGAACCCTTTTTATTAAGATGTGTCTTTTAATTAACAAGTGAGATGTATTGCAACACTCAATTAAGGTTAGGAGAGTTTATTGTCAATTGACACGATTGAACGTTAAATTAGACGATTTTGTAGGTAGCATGTACTAACCAAATCCGATTGACAGTTAGAATTCTTTCGTACATGCACGGAGCGAAAGTGAAGTCCGGCATACGATTGACATTAACACTACTCGTTAACGTTTTAGCATGTCATCTTCTTGATATAAAAAACGTCTCTAGAATCTGATACGATGTCTATTTCATCACAAAATATCGCTGGAAAAAGTTCAAAGCGGAAAGATTGATATTAAAATGCGATAAGAAAGTGAACAAGGAAAGAGCCCATTTATATTTATCACAATCGGCAAGTGAGAAAAGGACCAAACTAATTAATCATTATTCTTATGGTTGTGGTACATTTTATTGGACGCAAGGATGTGCGATATTTATCCATAAAGTCTATTTCATCAAACAGCTGTTCATATTCTTTTATGGCTGGTCGCCTTTTTTTTTTTTTTGTCCTTTTGTTTTTTGGGCTTAACGGGGATATTTATTCTGAATATTGGTTAATCAAAATATTTCGGTTAATAAAACGATTGAGTGTTGTAACTGATCAAATTGATTACTTCGATTAATTCATTTAACCGATTGAAAAATTAGATTAATTCAGTTAAATTTTCGATTAACTGCAGCTGAAGTGTAAAATAATTTACAAAAACAAATCTCTAAAAATTTAGATTGAAGTTTAAACCTACAATTCATTTTACATCTAGGTTTTTAAAAATATAAATATAAATAATAAATTATTAAAATAAAATAAAAGTACTATTCTATTAAATTGGTTAAGGGTATCCATGACCTTAATCAAACCGAACAAAACATAGTAATTGAATAGTCAAACCATTTTGTAACTTCATTAATCAAATTGATTCGATAAATTTAGTTAAAATCGTATTTTACACAACCTTATTCATTGCGATCAATGTTTCCAAATAATCAATCATTATCATGAAATTTTGAATTTTTATCCTACATTTTGTGATGCGTAGGTTTATATAAGATATTTTTTTTTTACTTTTTATTACTATATTGTAAGTTTAAAAAATAATATTGTGTGTATTTTTTTTTATTAAATTCTATAAAAATGATATTAATCATATGCCATCTTTTGTTACAGAAAGTAAATAGAATACCAAAGTATCCAATCTCAAATAATTTGTTCACAAGGAGAGATAAAAAAAGAAAGGAAAAAAAAGAAGTAGGTCCTACTTGCCCAAAGATCTTTTGTACTATAGTACTATTTACGTCCTACAGTAAAGCTTGGTGCTAGAGATTGCATTTTACAACTATGTTTTTAAAAATAAAAATAATTAAATTAAAATAAAATAAAAATACCATTCGATTAAATTTGTTAACGATATCCATAACCGTAATTCAACCGAGTACAACATAGTAATTGAATAGTCGAACCATTTTGTAAGTTTACTAAGAACTGATTCGATTAATTTAGTTAAAATTAAATTTTACACAAACCTACTCGTTGCAATCAAGTGACTCCAAATAATCAATTATCATCGTTAAAATTTGAATTTCTGACTTATTTTTGTGATGCATAACTTTATATAATATTATTATTTTATATTATTTTATTGTAAGCTTAAAAAAATCATATCATATATCATATATAATATATCATATATATTTCTTGATTAAATTCTAAAATAATATATTAATCATATGTTATCTTTTATTATTGAAAGTAAACAGAATACCAAAGTATCCAATCTCAAATAATTTGTTCAAAGGGAGAGAAAAAAAAAGAGAAAGGAAAAAGATAAATAGGGTCCTACATGCCCAAAGATCATTTGTACTGTAGTACTATTTATGTCCTATATGGTAAAGCTTGGTCCTAGATATTGCATTAAAAGAGTGGAAGCAAGTGAAGAATCTAGAAGGAACTTTTATTTGGACCAAAATACAAAGCCAAATGGTGAGAGTAATGGGCACTTTTGTAAGTGCCACTTTTGTTGCTACAAAACGAACGACGCGGAAAAGTGGAGAAGTGAAAAGTGGGAAAGATATTTGTGCCGTAAGTCCAAATCTTCATACATGTTTGAAAATGAATTTAGGATATTTTGATTCCATTTATTGTAAACATAGCTTTATCTTTTCATTATATGTTACCTTAATCAAGTTTAAAAAAATATGGTGCCCTTACGGCACAAAAAAAAAAAAAAAATGTTTGATGGTATTTTAATTATATCGGTGATAATCTTAATTATATTTGATGATAATGCTATCAAATGTAAAAGTTTATAGTCAATTAATCAAAATATCGATAAATATAACCAAAATCATAAATAAATATTTCTTTCATCTTATTTTAGATGCTCTCATTTTTATTTTTGGATATCTCAAAATAATTATCCCTAATCAAAAGTCCAATACTTTTATTATCAGTCTTCCAATAATATTTTTCATTATTTTTCCAACTACAACTGATTTGTATGCAATTAATATACTTTTTATTGGTAAAATTGGTATTGTGTCACCTATATTTAATGATTTGCATGTAATTAATGCCCTAACTCCAAATTTACTGAAATGATATTAACACAACAAACTTTTTAAAAACCCACGATTCACCAAAAAAATATCAATTTTCACTATCAAATTTTTTACAAAATGCCTCAAAATGATTTTTTTAAGAATCAAAATTTTAATTAGATATTACTTTTCATCATAATCAAAGTACTCTTAAGTATCATAAATGTTACTTTTTAAAATATAGAAGTATTAAGGATAAAACATATTTAACAAAGAATTTTTTAGAGTTTTTTTAAAAGGAAAATATCATCGTTTTTTTTTTCGAAAATTTTAAAAGTATATTTTAAATGGATTTATATTCTATTATATGGTATAAACGCAACTTTACTCAATATATTTTATATTTAAAAATATTATGATATCATTGCATATTGTATTCTCAAATAAATAAAAAAAAACAAATACCGTCATAAAAGAAAATTAAATATTTTAATTAGAAAGTTTGTTGATATGTTTTTTTTTATAAAATTAAATATCCTAACATCTCAAATAAATGAATATCAAAGACCATCATAAAATAAAAATCAAAGACAAACTTTTACATTTTAAAAATAAAATGATACTGCATATTATTTTTTAGAAAAATATGAATTCAAATAACTTAAAAATATGTGTTATAAACAATTTTGTGATAAATAACTTATAAATAGAATTATTAAACTTATCATAATTATTTGAAGATATTTTAACACTAAAGGTATTTTGATTATCATGAAAAGTAATATCCAATTAAAATTTTGATTATTAAAAAAATTTATTTTAGAACTATGTTTAAAAATGTTTAGTATGTTAATGTCATTCAATAAAATTATAGGTAATGCAATGTAATTTATTTTATTATGTTTCTGATGCCATAAAAAACATAACAACACAATAACCGAACCACTACAATTATTGCATTTCTCATTGAGGTTCATGGATTTGCTCAAATTAGCAAGTTTCCTTTCATTTTTACAGAATAAAGGCAAGTGTCCCAACCATGAATATTATTTGACGAATGTTAATTAAATTTTTACAGAATAAGGGGGAATATGGAATACTCCATCCCTCTCTTTTACAAGAGAAATTCTAATGATATATAAAATCATGTTTTAAAAATATTTATCGTTTTTTCGTTGCTAAAAATTTAATAGAATAGTAATGTAATCTTTTGAGTAGAGCATTCAAGATGAGATTTTGATTTCGGAGTAAAATGCTCAATCGATTTATGAACCACATAATCATAGTCAACATTCAATTGAAAATCTTTTACAAAATAATAAATGATTTTACTATTTAAATTAACTAACACTCATGTTTGATACAAAGATAAAAGCAAATAATAATTTTGCGTTATAGACTTTGGTTAGACATTGCCATTGGGTATTAGGTACAATGACCATGTGAAAGGGTTGGGTCAATGTCACAATTTTCCTTCTTGTGGTACTTGGTACTATTGCAACTTTCACCTTATACAAAGCTGTAAGAAGATTTTTTTTTTTCCTTTCCACTCTCTTCTTAGATGAATCAAAGTTGCGTTAAAAATGATAATTGAAAAAAAATAATCTTGAAAAAAAATAATTTTAAGAAATTGTGATAAAACATTTTTTTACCAAACACAAATTTAGTAGTTATTAACTAAAACTATAACTAAGTCAAAAGGTACACGAGAGAATGAACAGTATTATAACCATTCAACCGATGCACCTTATAATTTCCTAGATCTGGTAAGAGCGATGATGTGCTAACTCCAAAATTGACATCCATTTTTGACACCTTAAACAACGTGCTAGTGATTTTATGTCACATTAAGAAACTTAATTAGAAATTGACTATTTTACCATAAAATATCATTATGGTGAGACGAAAAAATGCTATAACGAATAAAAAATGACTTTTGATTAATCCATTCTTGAATGTTTAAAATAATAGTCATCTAGTAAATCTAATATATATGATGGAGTGTAATACAATGTGGTTGTGTCACGTATACAATATATTAAATTTCTTAAAAACTTTGTTCGTCTATACATATTTAATTATAAATAAATTTTATTACTGGTTATATAAAATCATTAACATATGTTTTTATTGGTTTCTCTCTCTCTCTCTCTCTCTCTCTATATATATATATATATATGTATATATAATTTGAGATAAATGACAAATTAATTGGAGATAGGAGTAACATAAAAATTATGGCATGTCTTTTATTTCTTCTTAATCTCTCCCACTCTTGATTCATTTTTTCTTTAAACCCATTTGATTTCTTTATAAATATATAAGATTTGGCTCCATATGCAAGGAATCAATGGATTTTATTCAAGCAAAACTTTGAAAGAATTGTTACTATTTTCATTTTTTTGTTTTCCCATTATATTTTTTTTCTTACTTAAAATCCTAATAATCGTGTTTTTTCTTTTTTACTTATAAAAAAAAATTCTGTGTTGTCCACATTGTTTTTTATTTTTTTATTGTTGTTTGGCTTTCTCTACTTTGTTTCATTGTTCCATTTATGAGTAAATTTGTTTAAATGATTGCAACTTTTAGATACACATGCATGTATGTTTTTTGTGCTTTCAGTATCTCTTTTTTCTTCTTCTTCAGTACAATTTTTTTCCGTTTGAAAGATAGTTGACAATTTTCATATTGTTTTATGTTGATTCTTACCTGTAATATGTAAATGAAATGCTTATGCTTTCACATATTTTTTAGATTTGTTTAAATCCCTTTGGTGATTTAGGAGTTGGTGCATTATTATCTTATTATGTCTATGATGTTTGATGGAACATTTTAGTTCATATAATTATTGTGGTGGAAAATGAGTGATTAATAATAGAAATCAAGTTGTTATATTAGCATCGCATATTTTTTGTATTAATTATTTTTAAATTTGTTCTGTGAGCATATAAAATGAAGAAATTTGAGATGGTGATGATAATACGATGGTAGCATAAGAGGAAAAAAAGATAAATTGATGATTTAACAAAATTTGAATGGTATCAAAATGAAAAAAAAAGTAAATAATCTTATAAATTAATAGTAATGCATATGAAAAACTACAAAATTCAACAGCTTTCATAGTATTTTATTATCAGCTTAACGTAGTTATATTTGTCTTGTATCATTTATGAGAAATTTTTTTATTAAAACCTTAAAACCTCACTATATAAGTTATATTTAAAAATTTTAAAAATATATTAAAATTTATAGGTATCATTCATCAAATATAAAAATAAAATATATAACGAATCTAAAATAAAAATAAAAATAAGTCGTGCATAAAAAGAATATATAACTAATATAGAAAAAAGATAAAGTTGAAGAGGGAATAAAGCATGGACTTGACAAGAGCTGAGATCTACTCGTCCATTTGGCATATGGCGCTCTGCTAGAGTACTGCTTATCCAACTCAAAGAGGCAGAATTTTATGACTCAACACTCATTGTGCTGTACAGTTCATTAAAGGTTTCAATCAAATTTGACATGTCTCTCTCAAGGCTCTCTCAGCAATGTTGCTGATGTGAAATTGAAACCTTAACAAATTGAATTGGATGAAAATAGGTAGTTTTTTCCTTCAGACTTTCTGTTGAGAAAAGTTATAATTCCTCTTAATTCCAATTTTAAAACTGAATTCCATACCATATAGTTTATTTTTTTTTTTTGTTCTGACCTCACTTTGTCTCATGGCATCATGTTCTTAGCTTTTGGTGGTGACTTCATCATATAAAAGTAACTGAAGAAAAGGCAGATTATGGAACCAAAGCATAGATTTATAAGCTTTGAGAACTGCAATTTATTTAAAAGGGAAACTTGAAAATCAAAAATTTGACCAAAACAATGAAGTAATGATCACCAACCATATATATTATCTGAACTTAGGTATGACTATTAGACAGACATTCTTTCGAATGTCGAATTTATCTATTTTTTAAAAGTCTTTTAATGATTTGGAGTGTTTGAAAATCGTACAAGTATTGAAGTCTTGTGTCCAACATAAAAAAACATGATAAAGTGAAAAATTCGTGTAATAATTAATAACAAGAATCAGGCTCAAAACTTTTAGTGATAGTATAACATAAAAAAAATTCAACTCCTATCTCTTCTTTTTTAACTACAAATCATTCACTATCCCACCACACAAACAAAAACACAAGCATACAAGAAGCTAGTGGTCCTGCTTCAACTTTTTTCTTGCACTTTCCTCAGCTTCATTTACTTCAAATACCACCAATTTGCTCCTAGCCTCCTACCACTTCCATCACCAGCAAGTACTCATTATAATGTCTTCTACGATGGACACCAAAATTCTTGAAGGGAAGCGTTGCGTGAAAGACAAGGCAAACAAGAGTTGCCTTATCGAAGAAGAAATTGACAATTACATCGAAGAAGAAGAAGAGGGTAGTGGTGGTTCAGCAAATGATGAAAAGAAGAAGAAAGTGTTTGGTAGGAGAGTGCCTGGTGGTGGTGTGTCGCCACCTTCTTGCCAGGTAGAGAAATGCTGCGCTGATTTAACAGATTCGAAACGATACCACAGGCGCCATAAGGTGTGTGAGGTTCATGCCAAGGCACCAACTGTGATCGTTGCAGGGCTCAAGCAGAGGTTTTGTCAGCAATGCAGCAGGTCTTGATATTTGTTTCCTACAATTTGATTAGCATTTTTGAAATTTTTATAAGGAGAAAAAAAATTGTTTTGATCTTAATTTGAAAGAAAATGAGACTAAGTACATCACCCAAGAGTAAAAGTTGTTGATATGGACAAAAAGCTTCATCTAAAAAAAACTTTTTATTTTCTTCCATTTTTGTTAGGTTAGTATTACTAATTTGTCTGATAGCTCCCGCCTTCAACAGCAAAGTATCAATCAACTATAATTAAGTTACATTCAAAATCATTGATCCCTTGTATGATCTTTCTAGTTACTACTTTGATCATATTTAGAGCTGCTATAAAATTAGGCTTGGACAGGTTTCATGAGCTATCAGAGTTCGATGAAGCAAAAAGAAGCTGTCGCAAGCGTTTAGCTGGACACAATGAGCGCCGTAGGAAGAGCTCAACTGAAATTTGCGGTGAAGGATCAAGCCGTAATGGGGTACTCGATCCTCAATATGGGCAGGCTGATGAAAGAGACGGAATACATATAATGTTCCCGGGGAATTCATCCTTCAAACGTTCTCAGATCAGATGAAGCAGTTTGCTCCCTCTCTTCTGTCATCTATAACTTCTTCCATGCCCTCAATATGCTAGTTTATATGCTATGTTTGAAGATAAAATTACTATATCATTGTGTAGAAGTTACTATAATGCTGAGAACTCTCTCGAGTTCTCTGCTCCAACTCTTCATTTTACTTTAAGTATCGGTGTCAGACGTGTATCTGAAATATGTTCAATAATGTGGTTAATTATGATCTTTGGACTTTCCAAATCAATGAAAAAATTACAAAAAAATAAAAGAATACCAGTGTCGGACACATACCCGCATCCAATACCCATACTCGAGTCCGAGTAACATAGGTAGTGTGTTTAAATGCTCTTTACTTAGAGGAGCTTATATGAAGACATGTTTTAAGAGTTGGTGTGCTCTATATAACAGAAAATATTACTATTGATATGCAGTTCTATATTATTTTATCTTTCCATTTACTATAACTGAATTTTCATTACCTGGCAATGGACATCAGTTCGATCAAGAATAAGAACGTGAGAAATTAAATCGAAGATTCAAGAACTTAGTAAATTCAGATAGGACCAACCTTCCATAATCCATCACTTGCCAAGATAATAAACTGTATCATCATCTATCACCTCCCTTGTCACATCCGGTTATGAACTTAGACGTACCTTTATGCTTTCGTCACCAAATGCCTTTGCCACTACCAACATCCCTTCAACACGCAGAACATCCCCTGATTTCGTTACAAAGTCTTTGTCTTAACATTGAAGGTAAACTAGAAGAAAATTCACCACAAGTAGGGAAACACAAAATCGTTTACAACCTATAGGAATCAAAATAAACTCATTTCAAACGATATAACAATTGTGATGGACTAATATTATCTCCATGTAGGCTATGATGGGTAATAGAGAAATGTGGGAAGAAATAAAAGTGAAGAAAAAAAAAGAGAGAAAAAATTGATCTTTCCACCATGTATTTGATAGAGAAGATGGAAAAGTAAAAAATGAAAAATAAAAAAGAACAACTAATTTTAGCTTGCACTCTGCAATCCTCCCAATTTGAGGGAATTATAATTTGTACATTTGAGAAGAAAATATCAATCCTCTATTTTTTTTTAAGAAAAAATAAACAAGAGAAAAATGCTCTCCACTAACGTTTCTTTCCTCTCCCTTTTCCTTTGTTGATGCTGAAAATATGTCGAGTATGCGAATAGTCGGAATGCGGAACCTGCACACACGAAAAATGAAAAGAAAATATAAAAATCGTCGGAGGACTGGAGGGGTTGTGCATCCAAGGGGACTCTTTGATGCCTAAATTAGTATAGGGCTGTTGAATGGTAGGAACACCAGAGAATTTAGGGAGAATTGTATGTGTAAAGCTGAGTGTACCTTTTGATGGTAAGATCCTCTTATATAGTGTTTTGGAGTAGAGTCCAATTAGGAGACTGATTGATCACTAAGTATCATGATAGGATCAAGATTCCCATATGTTGGGATATTTTGATAAGACTGGATTATCTGTAAGCCATAATGTTTAGATTATCCATGAGATGGAGTGTTGTCGCAGGATTAGGGTTCCAGTGTGAAATTATCGTTATACTCTTTGCCACGTGTGTTTATTTGATTGGTTGTTTGTCTTCCTTGCTAAATTACCCTTTTTCTCTTAAGGGTGTCACATGTGGTTGTGTCATTGGATGGATAATTTTCCCTCACATCAGATGCCCCCCACTTCTATGAGTGCAGTTATGTGGTTGAGGAAGTAGGATATTTGAGAAATGAGTGGTACAACTATTTTATGTGCTGTGCATTGTTTTTAAAAACGGAGTCTGGGCGCGCCCAGGGGCGAAATAGGGCTAAAAAGCCCCGAGGTGTAAAAGTTGGGGCAAAAATGTTGCTGGGCTTGCGTTTTTCTGGTCGGGGCGTACGCCTTTTATGCCCCGGGCGTTTGGGCGAACGCCCAATGGAACAAAAAATGAGACCTTCTATATATATATGTTTGTTAGTAACATATCAACAAACAAGCACCAGTGGTCTAATGGTAAAACCGTATACTGCCATGTACCAGACCTGGATTCGAGTCCCCGTTATTTTTTCCCTCCTTTTTCACTGTTGCCTTTGCGTGAAGTCTTTTTTTTTTCTTTTTTTTTGCTTTTTTTTCTCCCTCATTTCCCCTGCTCTTTTTTTTTTTTTTTTTTTTTTGCCTCTGTTGCCTTTTTTTTTTTGCCTTACTTGTTTCCACTGTTTTTTTTTCCCTATTTTGTTTTCACCGAGCAAATTCATTAAATATGCTTTGCATTTTAATAATATCATTTTATAACATTATTAGGATTGCATTATATATGGTATCTAATTTGTTGTTTTTAATAGATTTATATATGTGAATTTATTATATCAATGTAAGTGTGTAAACACTAATCAGTAAACATTTGACACTTAACATTGTGTTATTTTTATATTTGTTAGAATTTGGAACGTGTTTGTGTCTTGTGATGAATAGATTGGTCAATTTGAAAATTAGAATTTAGTTTTTGGAGTGTGATTTATGATTTATTGATGAAATATGAGATGCATGTGAATTTGTTATATTATTGTAAGTGTGTAAATAACAACCACCTAACATTGTGTTTCTGAAATATTTTGATAAATATTCATTCATAAGTCTAAAGTTAGTAAAGTTTATTTATAATTAATTAATTTTTATTATTTCAATTTTTTTAGTATTTTTACAATTTAATTAATATCATTTTATTCAAAACGCCCCAACGTTTCAAAAGGCTTACGCCCCAACGCCTCGAGGCTTACGCCTCGCCTCATTGAGGCAAAATGCCTTGCCCAACGCCCTCGCCTCTGAAAACACTGGTGCTGTGTAACTTAGATTGGGTCTGAGATTGTCTAGAATACTTGGGTACTAAGAAGGTAGAGAACAGTAGCTCAAATTTTTTCGAGTAAGCTGAAGAATAGCTCAGGGCTATTCCTTTAAGTAATTTGAGTCTGAGGAGGAGAAGAGCTCGACGCTACCTCCTCGGAGAGAGAGTTATGTATAGTTTGAGGAGGATAAGAAGCTAGGTGCTACCTCATTGGAAATAGAGTGTAAAAGGTCTGCAGAGAGTGAATATCTCGGCGTTATCACCTCTGAGTGAGTATTTAAGGTCCGAAGAGGATAATAGCTCAGTGTTACCTCATCGAAGAGAAAGATAGAGTGTAAAAGATCCAAGAGAGTGAATAGCTCTGTGCTATCTCCTTGGAGCGAGTATGTAAGGTTCAAGGAGGATGGATAGCTTGATGCTACCTCCTCAGAAAGAGTGGACTGTTGAGTCTGAGCTTTGTAGAAATGTCCTTGTGGATCATGAGGAGAACGAATTGCTGAAGTCCAAGTGTTTTAGAGTTTGAATGTTTTGTGGAGTTTTGGGGGAGATGAGAGCTTGGAGCATCCTCTTCGGAGCCCAGAAAGTATATAAGTCTAAGCAGGACAATCTTGGAGCAAATCCCTAGGAGCTAGCAGATGAGTCCGAGGATGATGATATTAGAGCAAACTATTCGAAGCTAGGAGATAAGACTGAGGAGAATGATCTTGTAGCAAACTCCTCAAAGCTAGAAGATGAGTCTAATGAGGAAAATCTTTAAGCAAACTCTTTGGAGTTGGGAGATTAGTTCGAGGAGAATTATCTTGGAGCAAACTCCTTGGAGCTAGGAGATGAGTCTGAGGAGGACAATCTTGAAGCAAATCCCTCAGAGCTAGGAGATGAGTCCGAGGAGGATAGGCAGCTAGGTGCTACCTCCTAAAAAATAGAGTGTAAAATGTCCGAGGACAGTAAATAGCTCGATGCTATCTCCTCTTAGCAATATAGTTTTGTGCAAGTGCGATGTCGAATCTACAGGGAATTGCGTTGTGAAAATATATTTTTATCTAAACTAACCCTATTTTAACCTAGTTTCGAATTTTAGATTGTATCTTGCAAAGAAATATAAACTAAACTAAATTGATTTAAAAACAACTGATAAAAACACTAAGGTTTTCTGAATGCACCCCACCAAAGTAAAACATATATCTTCATGTTCTATATAAAAATAATCTATCAAATCATTCCATGAATTCTCCATTATACAAATCACGGCGAATACCCAAACTAAACCAAAACCATCCAATGTATCCGTTTAATTCACAAATCACAATGGATATTCAATCTAATTTGAATGATCTGCCGTATCTGGCAGATGAAATACAAGGAATATCCAATTTAAAAACAATCAATCATAAGAGTTTATTCAAACAATTGAAATAGAACATTTATACTAAAAATATCAGAATTGTACGAACATATCTGAAAATATAATGCTAAACAATGGCGAGGCTTCATCATCAACCTTAGATGAAGATTTTAGCCTCGCATAATTATGAACATAATTTTCACAATTACAATGCTAAACATTTAAACTTTAAAACTTAAAATAAATTAAAACTAATAATATATGGATAGAGAGATTCCACTCACAGCTGTCGTGCGGCGCTTCCCCTCTTGGTAGCAAAGCCTTCAAGATCCGCCAGAATGCTAGCAGAAGTCCTCCAGATTGCACACATTTTGATGAAGTGAAATGGAGCTTTTATAGGGGAACTCTATGAGTGCAATGTGTTTCCAATCCAATGTGGGATGTGTGGATATAGAATGTGTTTCCAACAGATGTGGGATGTGGGATTTAAGCCTTCACGTGCCCTTCAAAACTTCTGCCCACACTGAAATATTGCACAGCCTGACCTTTGTCTACTAAAATTGCCATAACGTTCTCTAGAAAAATCATATTCATGAGCCGTAAATTCTCTAGAAAATAGACATCCTGATCTTTCCAAGAATATATGGCTCATCTCCTGGTTCTCCTTGAATCATTACAGTTTAATCAACAAAAATCACTTCTGCAACGCTGAAATCACGCACAGCCTGACCTTTGTCTACTAAAACTGCCATAACTTTCTCTAGAAAAATCATATTTACAAGCCATAAATTCCCCAGAAAATAGACATCCGGATCTTTCCAAGAATACATGGTTCATCTCTTGATTCTTCCTGAATCATTACAGTTTAATCCACAAAAATCACTTCTGCCACGCTGAAATCACGCATAGCCTGACCTTTGTCTACTAAAACTGCCATAACTTTCTCTAGAAAAATCATATTTATGAGACATAAAATTCCCCATGATATAGACGTCTGGATCTTTCTAATAATATATTGTTCATCTCCTGGTTCATCCTGAATCAATACAGTTTAATCCGCAAAGATGACTGATCTGTACAGGCAATTCTAGCAATTTGGTGAAACCCCTTTCCAAGTGCTTGTAAACTTGTAAAACAACTCAAAGTAAAAATTTCCTAAGCTAACAAATGTAAATTAAGGGGCCAAAATATGTAATATTTGGCACTCATCAAATACCCCCAAACTTACATTTTGCTAGTCCCTTAGCAAAACAAAATAAAAACTAAATGAAAAACAAAGAGCATAAAGATAAGTTCATCACTCATGGTATCCAAAAATTTAAGTAGCACAAAAAAGCATGATATGCATTCATGAGCAAGCTTAAAAAGATAAACCCATCTTCGCAATGAATAGAAATGTTAAAATCTAATTTCTTACAAAAGGCAGGCTAAGGCATCATAAGTCTGACTCAGTATAAAGTGAATTAACATATAAAAATGAAGCTTCAAAATAACTCCAATGTGTAATGTCTCCATATCTCAAGATTCATCGAATTTCTCATCAGAATGAACAAAAATGGCATAGTTTATTTTCTTCTCTTTTTTTTTTGTTCTTTTATTATAAAGGCTCTGCTATGTTTAGTTTTTTTTTTCTAATTGACCCATGTAGTGAGTGTCGAGTTAACCAGATGGTTTTAGGGCATTAGGTATAAAGGCACCCCTAAGAACTTACTAACTCGAATAAAAAAGGCTACGAAACTAAACTGGCCTTACTGCTACCAATCAAGCTTCCCACATTTTGACGTGAATACTCATTGCTTACTGAGGCAAGAGGTCCAATTACTCAGTGGAAAATTTCTCAATGATCATTATGAATAAAATTCCCACATTTTGACGTGAACACTCACTGCTTACTGAGCCAAGAGGTCCACTTACTCAATGGAAAGTTTATTGATGATCATTATAAATATATATATATTTTTTCTTTATTTATTTTTTTTATACTTTTCTATGCTAAACTGTTTATCTAACAAGTCATATAGTTAGCTAAGTCATGGAAACATACACATTAAAATCACATGTCATACCTTACACAATTATGTGCTCGTGTCAGATTAGATCAAACATATGAATTCTCAAATGTCTAAAGTAAGTAACTAAATTTTAAAACTTTATCATCAGATCATGTGTTCAAAATTATAAGCTCACCAATGACATCACATCATGGAAATTGTTTAGATCAACCAAAATTTCAAAATAACATGAGATGCATTTATCTTTTCTTTAAAACGAAGAAAAAACAACAACAACAAATTAGGATAAAGTGTGTGTAATGTGTCTCCCATACCCCCAAACTTAAATTACACATTGTCCCCAATGTATGAATATTATGGAAAGAGCTGACCTGGGAGATGGAGAACTAGCTGGACTGGCATGGCTTATAGCATACCCCCAAACTTAAACTGAAGTACGTGTTGTCCCTGAAAGATAAAGACTGGAAAACAAAAGAAACACTAGAAATAAACAGTAACAATAAATATGTAAAATAATAAATAAACATAAAGGATATGTTGTGGGGTGCCTCCCATGAGCGCTAAGTTTAACATCTTCAGCTAGACCTAGCATTAGTAATCATGCCCAGCTAAGCGCTCTACCATCTGATCAATAAATAGGAATGGAAAATGATCCTTCCTTGTGGCAGCATTCAACTTACAGTAGTCTAGACACACTCTCCATACTGACTGAACACGAGTTGGCTCCAACTCTTCATCTTTATGCTTCACTACCGTCAATCCAGTCCGATTTGGCACGACATGAATCGGGCTCACCCACTCGCTATCAAAGATTGGATAAATGATCCCTACATCCAACAGCTTTATCACTTCAGTCCTCACAACCTCTTGCATAGCTGGGTTAAGCCTTCTTTGTGGCTCCCTCGATGGCTTGGCATTCTCCTCCAAATGTAACTTGGGCATCACCACTGAGGGGCTGATTCCCTTGATATCCTCAATAGTATAGACGATAGCTTCATTATGCTCTCTTAAAACGTCCACTAATTTCTCCTCTTGAGCCTCAACCAAATCTAAAGCTATAATTACAGGCAAAGAGTCTGCTGGACCTAGGAACTTATACTTAAGATTGTCCGGTAAAGGCTTAAGTTCTTTCTTGGGGGGTTCAGGAGCTGTGGTCTCCTCCGTCTCACTGCTCTTATGAGGAACAGACTCCAAAGTATCATTTGCTTGCTCAAGCAACTTATCCAAATCAAAATCCTCTCCAAACTGAGCAAAGCATGCCTCCAGGAGGTACTCAATTCTTGATTCACCCACAGTCTCCTCCATTTTACTGCTCTCCCGAGGAGCAGACTCCAAGATAGCATTTGCTTGCTCAAATAACTTATCCAAATCCACATCGTCTCCAAACTATGCAAAGCATGCCTCCATAATATCCTCAGACTGCCCTCTTTTCTGAGGTGCTTATAATCTCTCAGGGTAAGGCACTTTAGGTACAAATGACCCAGGAAGATCCTTAATAGTAGGTGTGGCTGCAAATGGCTTAGCATCTCTCTTCTCCTTGTTGCCACTTTCTTGCCCTTGCTACATAGCAGGGTTCTCTTCCACTTGATCGTCCACTTGTCTCCCAGACCTCAATGTGGTAATCGACTGCACTTGTTCCTATCCGTGCGTAGGAGTCGATGAATTTCTCATCACAAACTGTTCCTTCGGGTTCGGCACAGGTTGACTGGGGAACTTTCTCTTCTCTCATTCACCCACGTGACTTATGATTTGATCCATTTGACTCTCTAGCTTGGCAATCGCTTTGGTGTTTACTATTTGCGCACTCCTTATTTCGCTGATGGAGTGGCCGATCACCTTCATGAAATCCTTGAGGGTATCCTCTAGGGACTGTGAAATTGGCGCCGACGCTTGAGTGGGAGCATGGTAAGCAGGTGATGGTGCTGGATGGGCTGAATGACAATGACTTAGAACTAGTGGAGGAAATCCGAGAGGGTATTGATTATGAGCATGATGAAGGGCTCCTCCCTGATTCATCGGTTGGTTTTGGTCCCATGAAAAATTAGGGTGGTTTCGCCACCTTGGATTGTAAGTCTCGTAGTAAGATCCATTTGATTGCCTCCGATAGTCATTGAAAGTGTTCACTTGTTCCATGGGATACTCGACAAAAGTCGACATAGATGGACAATTCTGTGCTAAATATATAGGACTAGCACAGATGGAACAATTATCAACATTAAATGTATTGGCTGCATTGATAGACTGGCCAGTCATCTTCATGAAATCATTGAGGCTGTCCTCCAATGACTATGGCTTTAGATCTAAATGGGAAGCATTGGTTGGTGGAAACACTATACAAGAAGGGGAGGTAGTCGCAACGGGTGTGAACAAATCCCTAAGGGATGTAGTGAAGTCCACTTTCCAAGCTCTAGGTTGCTCTACATTCTCAGGATAATTTATATTCCAAAAATTTTCTCCCATCTCAATTGGCTCTCTTTCAACAAGTGCTCTCTTTTGTCTCCTAAGAGTACTTTCTATATCGGGATCTAAAGGTATCAATTCAAAGTTCAGGGATCTCCGACCAAGCATACACCAAACAAAGCAGCAATAATATAAACTAACCAGTAGAAACAAAAGAATAAAATCAAAAACAAATAACAAATAACAATAAGATAACATAAAATAAATGCAAAACCAAAAAACACAATACTCACAAAATGGGCCAACAAAAATTGAAAATTTTTATTTTTATTTTATTGTATTTATTTTATTTCATTTTATATTCTTTATGGGTAATTGCAAATAGAAACAAATAAACTAAAATAAAATTGCACAAATAAAACGAAAAACTAAACTAGTAGAAAAAAAATAAAATCAATTCAGACAAAAATTTAATTTTCGCAAACAAAACAACTCCCAGGCAACAGCGCCAAAAACTTGTTGTCAGTTTTAAATTACTCGCAAGCGCACGAGTCATTTCCAATATAGTGTTGTGCAAGTGTGAGGTCGAATCCATAGAGAATTGCGTTGTGAAAATATATTTTTATCTAAACTAACCCTATTTTAACCTAATTCCGAATTTTGGATTGTATCTTGCAAAGAAATATAAACTAAACTAAATTGATTTAAAAACAACTGATAAAAACACTAAGGTTTTCTTAATCCACCCCACCAAAGTAAAGCATATATCTTCATGTTCTATATAAAAATAATCTATCAAATCATTCCATGAATCCACCATTATACAAATCACGGCGAATACCCAAACTAAACCAAAATCATCCAATATATCTGTTTAATTCACAAATCACAATGGATATCCAATATAATTTGAATAATCTGTCATATTCGGCAGACGAAACACAAGGAATATCCAATTTAACAATTTAAAAACAATCAATTATAAGAGTTTACTCAAACAATTGAAATAGAAAATTTATACTAAAAATATCAGAATTGTACGAACATATCTGAAAATATAATGCTAAACAATGACGAGGCTTCATCTTCAACCTTAGATGAAGATTTTAGCCTCGTATAATTATGATCATAATTTTCACAATTACAGTGCTAAACATTTAAACTTTAAAAATTAAAATAAATTAAAACTAATAATACATGGATAGAGAGATTTCACTCGCAGCTGTCGTGCAGCGCTTCCTTTCTTGGTAGCAATGCCTTCGAGATCCACCAGAATGCTAGCAGAAGTCCTCCAAATTGCACACTTTTTGATTAAGTGAAATGAGGCTTTTATAGGGGAATTCCATGAGTGCAATGTGTTTCCAATCTGATGTGGGATATGTGGATATAGAATGTGTTTCCAACCGATGTGGGATATGGGATTTAAGCCTTCACATGCCCTTCAAAACTTCTACCCACGCTGAAATCCTGCACAGCCTGACCTTTGTCTACTAAAACTGCGATAACTTTCTCTAGAAAAATCATATTATGAGTTGTAAAATTATTTAGAAAATAGACATCCGGATCTTTCCAAGCATGTATGGCTTATCTCATGGTTCTTCTTGAATCATTACAGTTTAATCCACAAAAATCACTTCTGTGACACTGAAATCACGCACAGCTTGACCTTTGTCTACTAAAACTGCCATAACTTTCTCCAAAAAAATCATATTTATGAGCCGTAAAATTCCTCAGAATATAGACATTTAGATCTTTTGAAGCATATATTTCTCATCTCTTGGTTCTTTTTGAATCAATACAGTTTAGTCCACAAAGGTGACTGATCTGTATAGGCAATTCTGGCAATTTAGTGAAACTCCTTTCCAAGTGCTTGTAAACTTGTAAAACAACGAAAAACAACTCAAAGTAACAAATTCCTAAGCTAAAAAATGTAAAATAAGGGGCCAAAATATGCAATATTTGGCACTCATCATGGTACATCCTCGAAAATAGCGTGTAAAATGTTCGAGGACTGTAAATAGCTCGATGCTATCTCCTCTTTGCAATAATGTAAGGTCCGAGGAGGATAATTGCTTAGTGTTACCCCCTTAGAGAGAGAGAGAGAGAGAGAGAGAGGAGAGAGCGTAAAAGATCCAATGAGAGTGAATATATCTATGTTATCTTCTTGGAGCGAGTATGTAGGTCCAAGGAGGATGGATAGCTCAATGCTGCCTGCTCAGAAAGAGTGGACTATTGAGTTCGAGTTTTATAGAGATGTCCTTATGGATCTTAAGGAGAATGAATTGCTGAAGTCTGATAGTTTTGGAGTTTAAATGTTTTATGGAGTTTAAGGGGGATAAGAGCTTGGAACAATCTCTTTGGAGCCTAGAAAGTAAATGAGTCCAAAGAGGAGAATCTTGGTGCAAATCCTTTGGAGCTAGGAGATGAGTTTGAGGAGGATGATCTTAGAGCAAACTCCTCAGAGCTAGGAGATGATTTCGAGGAGAATGTCTTGGAAAAAACTCCTTGGATCTACGAGATGAGTCCGAGGAAGACAATCTTGGAGCAAACTCTTCGGATCAAGGAGAGGATTCTTAGGAGAATGATCTTGGTGAAAACTTCAAGGAACTAGGAGATGAGTCTGGAGAGGACAATCTTGAAGCAAATCCCTTAGAGCTGGAAGATGAATCCAAGAAGGAAAAACTTGGAGCAAACTCCTTGGAGCTAGGAGGTGACTTTAAGAAGGATAATCTTGGAGCAAGCTCCTGATCTAGGGGAGTTTGAGGAGGGCAATCTTGAAGTAAATCCCTCGAAGCTAGGAGATGAGTCCGGAGAGGATTGGAAGCTAGGTATTACCTCATCAGAAAGAGAGTCTAAAAGGTTCGAAGAGAGCGAATAGTTTGACGCTATCTCCTCTAAGCGATAATGTAAGGTCCGAGGAGGATAATAGCTTGACGCTACCTCCTCGGAGAAAGAGTGTACAAGATCCAAAGAGAGTGAATAACTCTATACTATCTCTTCGGAGCGAGTATATAAGGTCCAAGGAGGATGGATAGCTTGGCGCTACCTCATCAGAAAGAGTGGACCATTGAGTCTGAGCTTTGTAGAGACATCCTTATGGATTATGAGGATAATGAATTGCTGAAGTCTGAGTCTTTCAGAGTTTGAATATTTTATGGAGTTTGAGGGAGATGAGAGCTTAGAACAATCTTTGTAGACCCCAGAAAGTAAATGAGTCCAAAGAGGACAATCTTGGAGCAAATCCTTAGGAGCTAGGATATGAGTCCAAGGAGGAAGATCTTATAGAAAACTCCTTGGATCTAGGAGATGATTTTGAGGAGGATAATCTTGGAGCAAAACCTCAGAGCTGGAAGAGGTGTTCGAGGAGAATGATCCTGGAGCAAATTCCTCAGAGCCAAGATATGAGTTTGAGGAGAATAATCTTCAAGAAAATCCTTTGAAGTTGGGAAATGAGTCCGAGGAGGACAATCATGGAGTACAATACTCAAAGCTAGGAGGCGAGTCTTTTGAGGACAATCTTGGAGCAAACTCCTTAGAGATAGAAGATGAGTTCGAGGAGAATGATCTTGGAGCAAACTCCTCGGAGTTAGGAGATGGTCTGAGGATTTGTATGTTGGAAAGAGCACAGACGTTTAGAGGCTCTTTCTATTGATCGGGGTCCAAGCGCCTTCAGAGGCTTATGGACCGAGGCTTTTTCAGATATGTGTGTAAGTGAGCTAGTTGAATGTAGTTGTAGGAATTTGGCCCAAGAGTATAAGGTCCACTAATTGGGTTGGTACTCATGGCTCATAGGCTATGCTAAGACTTTCAATTTTAAGACCTATTGACTGGACTAAGAATCATAACCTTGGGGCACATTGGATGGGCCCATACTTTTCAACCTTGGGGCCCGTTTGAAGGCTTCAAATTTTTTCTAGAATCCCAAGGGTGTGTCGGACTATCTTTTCTCCTCAGTATCTGAAATGACGCAATCTGAACTAGCCATTTATATTAATCTGAGTTGTTAGTTGTTCTTTATAAGGAGGAGGGGTCCCCAAGCATTTCTCACTTTAGTTCACAATATTTTTTTTTAAAGTTTCCTTAAGGGCCCTCAGAGTCTTCATAGTAGTGAGAGTTCGAAGTATTCTTGGAGTGAAGGCCTTCAGAGTCTTTTAAGCATAAGTTCTAGGAGTGTTTTGGAGCATCCTTCCTCGGACTTCGCTTCTTACTCTTAGGTGAGTCTTTTATTCTTTTCAAATGTCCCTTCATAGTGATAGTTTTCGTAGTATCTCGAAGGTCGAGGCAAGTAACACCTCGACCAAGTCTCGTTTACAAGTTGTGGTTAAAGTAGATGTCACCAAGTAACACCTGTCGCCAGGAGAAGCAACCTTTGCTGCATGTAAGGGAGCAAGGCTGTTGATAATGCTTTTGCTTTGGGGGGCTGCCGAGTTTTAACAAAAGTCTATATATATATATATATATATATATATATATATATATATATAAACTTAGTTTATATTATTGCCTACAAAATCCCGTTTGGTTTTCCTTTAATTATTCTATTTCTTTAAACACTTGGGGACCGAAAGAAAGGTTGAAAGAGCAAAATTTTGAAGGAGTTTATGGGGCAATTTTATAGAGAGTCACGGGAAGCTATTAGAAAAATAGAAGGTAATAACATAATGTTTATTTTTGAATTTTGTTGCATACATGAAAATTTTCAGAATTCAAAGTGGGAATTTTCAAAGGGTATAAATTATGGAGAATTGAAGAATAAATTAGAATTTAATATAAGTATTATGTCAGGTATTGACGATTAGCAACCGAGGAAAATTGTTGAGAAGAACAGGAAAGATAAGGAGGTGATCCACGGGTAGCTCTAAGTGCTACATAGTGAGTTAGATTTACTTTAAGTAATCTAAATAAAAATTAAATAACTAGTGATAATATTCAAATAAATTATTAGCTTATGCTTTGGTGGTAGATAAAAATTTAATTGATAGATATGATATGAATATTGGACATGTAGAAAATTTTTATGTGAAAAGAAATATTATTAGAATAATGGGTTGATTTAATAATGATAGTGAGAAATAAAATTCTTGATGAGTTATGGTTGATAAATTGATGTGATATATGAGGAGAAGAAATTAGTTAAATTTATTAAGTAGAAATTTGAGGAAAGACAGGATATCTAAATTTAATATTTGAATTCTTGTTTTTTTTTATATTATTGTTCATATGCATATTTAATATCATTGTTCATATGCATGTGTATAAAATAAAAGAACCAGGAAGGGGCTGGTCTAATTAAAAAACCGTGACAGCCGATATATGCTGGAAATATAGGAAAACCGTGACAGCCGATATATGCTGAAAATAAGGGAAAACCGTGATAGCCGGTTTATGCTGGAAATAAATACCATAATAGCGGTATATGCTGGAAATGAAAGAACCAGGAGGGGGTCGGTCTAAGATAAAAGCATGTCAACATGTAGGAAGACGTTCCCTAATAATAATCCATGCATTACATCTGTTTTACATGTTGATTTTATTAAAAGTGTTGTTGATATTATGCATTTATTTATAAATAAATGAGTCTCAAAGAGAGACAATTATAGTGAGAGAGAAACATAGAAGTATGATATGATAGAAATTATTTAAATGTTAGACTATATGCCATTATCTAGTCATATGAGAGATAAATGATTAAATATTAAAGGGCTATTTAAACAAACTGAATACTTCTAGTAAATTTAATTCACTGAGCTTGTGAAGCTCATCCCTCATTGTAAAATGATTTCAGGTAGCAGACATAACAAATAGTCTAGTGGGTTGAGAGTCAGATGAAATTATTTTCTGTAAGCCATGTACGTGTCAACATCCTCAAACTAATGAGAAAATGAAATATTTTTTTTTTTGTAAATATTCATGCATTTTACATTGTATATATTGTTTAAGTTAATATCAGACTTGATGTACCTCCCCTGTTGAGGGTAGAGGATTAAAGAAAAAATTTCTATTAGTATTATTTTTATTGTTGCATATATGTGTCATGCTGGGATTTTCCAAATGTGATGACACCGTATCGAGGGTGGCCAACCCAAGATGGGTCGTTACAATTTTGGTATCAAAGCATTAGGTATTATGATTCTGTAGACTTCATGAGAATTTAAAGAAGTGGAAGATCTAAATAAACTATATTTTAATGCAGAGTCTGAGGATGATACGTGGACGTGCTAGAGGTAGAGGTAGAGTTCTGAATCAGAGAGGACGTGGTAGACTCCCAATTTTTAAGAGAACTGAAGTAGAGGAGGAAGTTGAGTTTGTGGTTCCTACGTGGGAACATATTGATAGTGCAGCTGGTACTAGTAGAGCTGGGAGAGAATCTGAGGTTAGGAAGGTTGAATTGAAAGAGGCTCTTAATCGTGCTATAGAGAGGATGAATGAAGCTGAAGAAATGGCTGATAATCTGCAGAGAAGATTAGAGAAAAAGGGTAGAAGAGAACCTGATGTGATGAGACAAAAAATTCATGAGGGGGAAGGTGTGTTTGCACATGAGATGCAAGGTGATTGTTTTGTGAGATTTCTTAAGTTTAAATCCCAGTCTTTTAGAGGATTTGTAAATCCTGTAGAAGCTGAGCAGTGGATTAGAAATGTCAAAAAATATTTTGAGGTCTTACCAATGACAGATAGCCAGAAGGTTGCTTTTGCTTCATTTATGCTGGAGGGTGAGGCTTCTCAATGGTGGGAGGATATTTTTCCCAGGGTAAGCACACGAGGAGAACCACTTTTAACTTGGAGTAAGTTTAAGGATAAGTTCTTTGCGAAGTATTTTCTAGATACCTTTTGGGCACAATAAGAGAGAGATTTCATTCATCTAAGGTAGTAAAATTTATCGGTGGCTAAATATGATAGTAGATTCATAGCCCTTTCAAGGTTTTTATCTGAATTAGTGAATACAGAGGAGATAAAATGTAAAAGATTTTTAGACGGATTACACTATGACATTCGGGCTAAACTCTCTTATATAGGCATAGGAAATTATATTGTACTAGTGGATATAACATTACAGATTGAGAAAGATTTAATAGATTTTAGAGGTAGGAGAGATTGGCTGAAGAGGTCTAGATTTGAGGGACCTAGAGGTGGTAACAGTATGGATGTATAGGGCGGAAGACCACCCAAAGGGGATGTTTCTTGTCATAAGGAACTGTTGTGCAGAGTCAGAGGCAAACAGAATATGTTGTTTCTATAGCTCAGAGTAATACCAGTGAGACCCCTAGATTTGGGAGACAAGCTATGGGAATTGGGAGTTATGGTAAATGAGTAAGTATGCCACCAGGGGGAAGTGGTAACCTGATATATGATCGAGAGTCAAGGGTTTGCTTTAGATGTAATCAGACAGGGCATCTGTCTCAGAATTACCCTATATAGATATGCTTTGTATGTGGTGGGGGAGGACATGTTGCTGCAGATTATCCAGCGGGGAGAATATCAGTGGAGAGAGGTAGTGGATCAGGTAGTGTACGGGGTAGAGGTCGAGGATCAGTAGCTGAGCGAAGACCTAGCAGCCGGTTTCAGTCCAGAGATAGCAGAGTCTATGCATTGGTCCAACAGCATGCACAAACCACTCCTGATATTGTTATGGGTATGATATCTATGATTGGTAGGCCTGCTAGATTATTGATTGATCCTGGTGCAACTCATTCTTTTGCATCTAGTATTTATATGAAATCTATTAATGATAGTGCTAGTCCTTTTTTGCATGCGATTATTGTTGAGGTTCCTACTAGAGATAGGGTTATTATCAAGACAATTTATCGAGGTTGTGTGATTAGTATTGCTGATAACGAATTTGAAGTTGATTTATTGCCTTTAGATATGACAGATTTTGATATAATTATGGGGATGAATTGGTTATCTATATATCATGCATGGGTAGATTATTTTGGGAAAAATGTGGTGTTCAAGATACTTGGACATGAGGAGTTTAGTTTTCATGGAGAACATAAGCTACTTGCTAATTATCTTATTTCTACCTTAACTACTAGTAAATTGTTGAACAAGGGTTGTGAGGGGTATTTGGCATATGTTGTGGATTCTAGCAAGGAAAATAAGAAGTTAAAAGAAATCTTGATAGTGAAATATTTTTCTAACATTTTCCTTGAGGAGTTGTCTGGTTTGCCTTCCAATAAGGAGATTTAAGTTTTCTGTTGAGGTGATTCCAGTATCTGCACCCATATCTATAGCACCCTATAGAATGGCACTAGCTGAATTGAGATAGTTAAAAGTTCAGCTTAAGAAGTTGCTAGATAAACAATTTATTCGACCTAGTATGTCACCCTGGGGAGCCCTTGTGTTGTTTGTCAAGAAGAAGGACGGGACAATGAGGTTGTATATTGATTATAGATAGTTGAATAAGATCACCATCAAGAATAGATATCCTTTGCCCATGATAGATGATTTATTCGAGCAGTTACAGGGAGCTAGAGTGTTTTTTAAGAAAGACCTGAGATCAGGTTATCATCAATTGAAGATAAAGGAGAGGGACATGCCTAAGACTGCTTTTAGGACACGTTATAGCCATCATGAGTTCTTGGTGATGCCATTTGGGTTAATTAATGCTCTTGCAGCATTTATGGACCTGATGAATTAGGTGTTTAAACCATTCTTGGATAGATTTGTGATTGTGTTTATTGATGATATTTTGGTATATTCCAAGAATGGAGAGAAGCATATACAACATTTGGAGATAGTGTTGGAGATTATGAGGAAAGAGAAATTATATGCAAAGTTCTCTAAGTGTGAGTTTTGATTGAGCGAAATATCTTTCTTGGGGCATGTTGTGTCGGAAGAGGGGATAACAGTTGACCTACAAAAAGTAGAAGAAGTGTTGAATTGGGAAAGACCCACGAGTGTAACTGAAATTAGAAGCTTTTGGGGTTGGCTGGTTGTTATAGGAGATTTATCCAAAACTTTTCTATGATTGCTGGACCATTGACTAAATTGATCAGGAAGGATGTTAAGTTTAGGTGGTCAGAGGAATGTGAGAGAAGTTTCCAGCTATTGAAAGAAAAATTTACTACTGCCTCGATATTAGTTCTTCCTTCTGGTGATGAAGGATTTGTGGTATACAGTGATGCGTCACGTCAGGGATTGGGATGTGTGTTAATGCAACATGGGAAAGTTATAGCTTATGCATCTAGGAAACTGAAGAACTATGAGAGGAATTACTCGACCCATGATTTAGAATTGGCTGCCATAGTTTTTGCTTTGAAGATTTGGAGACATCATCTATATGGAGCCAATTGTGAAATTTTTACTGATTATAAAAGCTTGACGCATTTACCGACCCAGAAGGAGTTGAATTTGAGGCAGAGAAAGTGAATGGAGTGGATTTGCAATTATGACTGTACAATTCATTATCATTCAGGAAAGGCTAATGTAGTAGCTGATGCACTGAGTAGAAAGGCTACAAGGAGATTAGCTGGTATTGGGAGTCATAATACTAGATTGATGATAGAATTAAGAAGAATGAGGATGCAGTTGAGTGTCAATGATAGAGGAGTATTGATGACAAATATGGTGATACAATCATCTATTATTGATCGGTTATTACAGATACAGGTAGATATGAGGGGATAAAGAAGATCAGACAGGAAGTGTTGAGTGGGAAGTCAACTGAGTTTAGAATTAGAGAACACAGTATGGTAGTATTGAGGCATAGAGTTTGTGTTCCCAATAATGTGAAGATGGGGAAAGAGATACTAAGGAAGCTCATGATTCTGTATATTCCATGCACCCGGGTAATAATAAGATGTATAGGGGATTGAGACAGAATTATTGGTGGTTAGGGATGAAGAAGGATGTAGGAATATATTTCTAGATGTTTGACTTGTCAATAGGTGAAGTATGAGAATAGACATCTAGCAGGTTTATTACAACCTCTTCCATTACCTGAGTGGCCATGGGAAAACATGAGTATGGATTTTGTCTCTAGTTTTCCTCGTACCCAGAGGGGACATGATTCTGTGTGTTTTATAGTGGATAAAATTTCTAAGTCTTCACATTTTCTTCCTATTAAAACTACTTAGAGTCCAGAAAGTTGGCTGAATTGTATATATCGGAGATAGTGAAATTACATGGAGTACCCTAGAGCATTGTTTCAGATAGAGATTCTAGATTTACCTCTAGATTTTGGAGAGGTTTCCAAGAAGCTATGGGTACGCAATTATAGTTTAGTATATATTTTCATCCATAAACTGATGGGTAGACGGAGAGAATCATCATAATACTAGAAGATATGCTGAGGGCAAGTGTATTAAGTTTCTCAGTGAGCTGGGATGCTTATTTTCCTTTGATCGAGTTTGCATATCAGTATCAAACTAGTATTGGGATGACACCTTTCGAGGCTTTATATGGTAGAAGGTGTAGAAATCCAGTATGCTGGGAAGAAGTTGGAGGGAGAAAGATGTATGGCCTAGAAATGATAGATTTGACTACAAAGAGGATCAAACTGGTTAGGGAGAACCTCAGAGCAACCTAGAACAAACAGAAGGGATATGTTGATAAAAGAAGACGACCTCTCTATTTCCAAGTTGATGATTGGATATTTTTGAAGATATCTCCATGGAAGGGTGTGTTGAGGTTTAAAAAGAAGGGAAAGTTGAGCCCGAGATTTGTGGGGCCATATGAGGTTATTGAGAGAATTGGGCCAGTAGCATATCGATTAGATTTGCCTCCAGAATTAAAGCAATTCCATAATGTGTTTCATGTGTCACTGCTGAGAAAGTACTTACATGATAAATCCCATAGTATCTTGAATCAGGCGATAGAATTTCAATAAGATTTGACTTTTATGCAAGTACAAGTCAGAATCATAGATAGAAAAGAACAAGTCTTGCGCAATAAAGTCATTCATTTGATTCAAGTATTATGGCGGAATAAAGATATCGAAGAAGTCACGTGGGAACATGAAACAAAAATCAGGCAGGAATACCCCCAACATTTTTTGAATTAGGTAAGAAAATTTCGGGGACGAAAATTTTGTAAGGTGGGTAGAATTGTAATACCTTTATTTGTAAAGTAAGTGTAAATAAGTACTTTAATAAATATGACATAGAGTTAAAATAAAATATATATTTAAATGAGAAAAGTTACATTTTAAAAAAAAAAATGCTGGTAACAGGTGTTCCCACCTGTCGCTAGGAGAAGCAGCCCTATATATATATATATATATATATATATATATAAACGTAGTTTATATTATTACCTACAAAATCCCATTTGGTTTTCCTTCGATTACTCTATTTCTTTAAACACTTGGGGACCAAAAGAAAGGTTGAAATAACAAAATTTTGAAGGGGTTTACAAAGGAATTTTATAGAGAGTCGTGGAAAGCTATCAAAAAAACAGAAGGTAATAACATAATGTTTATTTTTGAATTTTGTAGCATACATGAAAATTTTTAGAATTCAAAGTGGGAATTTTCAAAGGGCATAAATTATGAAGAATTGAATAATAAATTAGAAATTTAATATGAGTATTATGCCAGGTGTTGACGATCAGCAACCAGGAGAAATTGCTGAGAGGAGCAAGAAAGACAAAGAGGTGATCCATGGGTAGCTCTAAGTGCTACGTGGTGAGTTAGATTTACTTTAAGTAATCTAAATAAAAATAAAATATCTAGTGATAATATTAAAATAAATTATTAGCATATGCTTTGGTGGTAGATAATAATTTGATTGATAGGTATGATATGAATATTGGACATGTAAAATATTTTTATGTGAGAAAAAATATTATTAGAATAATGAGTTGATTTAATAATGATGGTAATAAATAAAAATTCTTGATGAGTTATGGTTGATAAATTGATGTGATATATGAGGAGAAGAAATTAATGAAATTTATCAAGTAGAAATTTGAAGAAATACAGGATAGCTAAATTTATTATTTGAATTCATGTTGTTTTTATATTATTGTTCATATGCATATTTCATATCATTGTTCATATGCATGTATATATAAAAAAGAACTGGGAGAGGGCCAATCTAATTGAAAAACCATGACAACTGGTATATGCTGGAAATAAAAGAAAACCGTGACAGTCGATATATACTGGAAATAAGGGAAGACCGTGATAGTCAGTATATGCTGGAAAATACCATGACAGCTGGTATATACTGGAAATGAAAGAACCGGGAGGGGACAGGTCTAAAATAAAAACATGTCAACATGTGGGAAGACGTTCCCTAATAATAATCCATGCATTGTATCTGTTTTACATGTTGATTTTATTACTGAAGTGTTGTTGATTTTATGCATTTATTTATAAATAAATGAGTCTTACAGAGAGACAGTTATAGTGAGAAAGAAACATAGAAGTATGATATGATAGGAATTATTTAAATGTTAAGACTATATGCCATTATCCAGTCTTATGAGAGATAAATGATTAAATATTAAAGGGTTATTTATACAAATTGAATACTTCTAGTAAATTTAATTCATTGAGCTTGTGAAGCTCATCCCTCATTGTACAATGATTTCAGGTTGCAGACAGGACAAATAGTCTGGTGGGTTGAGAGTCTGACGAAATCATTTTCTGTAAACCACATACGTGTCAACATCCTCAGACTAATGAGAAAATGAAACAAAAAAAAAATTATTTGTATTCATGCATTTTACGTTGTATATATTGTTTAAGTTAATATCAGACTTGATGTACCTCCCTTATTGAGGGTTGAGGATTAAAATAAAAATTTCTGTTAGTATTATTTTTGGGATTTTCAAAATGTGATGACACCATCTCGGGGGTGGCCAACCCGGGATGGATCGTTACACAACCCATCCCGGATTAGCTACTTCCGAGATAGAATAATCACTTTTTGAAATCCCAGCATGACACATATATACAACAATATAAAAATAAACATTAGCTGAAAGTAAATATTACATCCAAATACTAAACTCTTTTCAAAGGAGATACAACATCATTCTCATATGAGAAACAATATAATAATAATAATAATAATAATAATAATAATAATAATAATAATAATAATAATAATAATAATAATAATAATAATAATAATAATAATAATAATAATAATAATAATAATAATAATAATAATAATAATAATAATAATAATAATAATAATACATGAATCTTTACAACTTCTCAAAATTTCTTTCATCTTTCTTTCGTTAGTATAAGAATGCTAACTACAAGAATTACATAAATTACTCACTTTAGGTATCAGCTCTAAATTCTATCTGTCATGCCCGTTGCCTGAAATATTTCAACAATGAGGAGTGAGTTTCACAAGCTCAGTAAATTAAATTTACTAGATGTACTCGATTTGTATACTTCTAGTCACAACTTATAATTCAATCATTAACAAATCAACATAATTAATCATCTATCTCTTCACATATAATACTTCATCATTTATCAATCTCTTCTTAAATTAATCATCAATCTATATTCTTTCAAATAAATACATATCAAATAATAATCATATCAGGTTTTCTTCTCAAATATTTAATCAACTTAACATTTTCAGTTCATTTCATTATCATTATCTTACTATCACTTAATCATATTTTTATCATATCATCCTTTCAATTTCTTACTCAACATATCCATCTCACTATGAGACTCATATGTCTATTCATCATTTCACAATCAAGACTGATGCTTTAGCATCTCAATCAACAATAATAAAATATTCAATAAATAAATGCATGATAAATTCATTATTCTTTCATTCATTCATTCATCCTTTTTTTTTTCTCATCACATCATCACATCATTTCATACTATCATCTGGGAATGCCTTCCCACGTGTCAATATGTTTTAACCAGATCGGCTACATTATTGGTCTTCCCTTTATGTATTTGATCAATAACATGCAAGCAAGCATACATCAAATCATTCAATTCAACTATCTCTTTCTCAAAATCGTTATTTTATCATATACATGTTAAATTGTCTCATCATATATTATATCAATTTATCAATCACAGCTTTCAAGAATTTCATTTATCCTTTCAATATATATTTCATCAGTCTATTATATCAATAATATTTCTTCTCATATAATAATTTTTAAACATATCATTTATTCACATATTATCAACCAACCAACTAGCATATATCATCAAATCATTATAATTTAATATTTAATCATCATATTTATCTCGATTACTAAAAGTAAATCTAACAAACCTAATAGTACTTAAAGCTACACTTGAACAACCTCCTTTCATTTTCTGCTCATTTCAGCAATTTCACCAAATTGCTTATCACCAACATCTATTATAACATCTTAATTAAAAATCTCTCTCTCTCTCTCTCTCTCCCTCTATATATATATATATATATATATATATATATATATATATATATATATATATCAATCCTTCCATAATTCATACTTTTTAAATTTCTATACCCAATTTCGGGTAATTTCATATATGCATAAAAATTCAACTATCTTAAATTTAACTTTCAATAAAAATTCTTTTCATTCTTGCTTGAATTAAATTTCGAAGTTTATTTCAAGAATTACAGAAAAGTAAGCTCCAATTCTTCAAAAATTCATAATAAATTTCAAAACTGTTACCTTTCAAAGCTTTTTCCCCAATTTCCTTGAATATTATTATGTGAACTTCAATAAATTTCAATCTTCAAATCTTAGATTACCAATTCTTTCAGTCCCAATGTGTTTAGAAATATTTTTATATATTTTCTAGAGAGAGAAAATATTTTGTAGAGAGAGATAAAGAGATTTTTAAAACTGATTTTAACTCAAAAATCGAATTTATATACTAAAAACTAGTCTGACCGGTCGGTTACTCAGTCGACTGGCTCAAAATTTTTGTAAAACTAAAAAAATTCCACTGGTCCTGTATATTTCTTATGTACAAAATTTCCACAGTCGGTGACTACCTAGTGACTGATCCAGCCTACAATCGGCTACCCAATCGACCAATTCAAATTTTATTTAAATTATGAAACTACCAACAGCCACTTCATTTAATAATTTACAGTTTTTCACTGCTTATTTACAGTTTTACCATTCATTATTTACAATATGTCATTCCATAATTACACTTTTGCCATTATCCCATTAAAATCAAATTTTCATCATTTCTTCCTTGAAAATTTTCAAAAAATTTTATAGAAAAATAAAAAAATTATATTTTCTTCCACCAAATTTTCTAATTATTTTCTTCAGCCCGATTCCACATTTTTCTTCAAAAATCTTTCATTCCAAGCTTCCAATTTCACATAAATTCAATACTTTATTCTTCAAAAATTTTCTAACTATTTCAAATAAAATTCTAAATGTCATCTTTCAAAAATTATTTCAAATCAATCCTAAATCTTTCATGTATGCATTATTTAATTAATATATTATTTATCAAATTACCCCTTTACCCTTACTTTAAGGATACAGGTATTACACTCCGTTTGTTTTCTTGTAGCCTTTGTTTATGTTTGTGAAAAGGTGCAAAGGACTTTGAACATGAATTTTTTTAAATCCATCTTCTAAGTTAGCTGTCATTTGGAGTATGATTGGGTCGTCATTAGCCAAAGGGCAAAGAGCGGTGTGCTGGAAGGAAAGACCACCTCCAATGGAAGAATAAATTCTTTTTATCCAGAGTGAGAGTAGTTTTGGGGTTTTGATGAAGCGAGACTTGACCTATTTATGGAGGAACCAAAAAACCAACCCTTTATAAGCTTGAGGAAGACACGGTGAGGAAAATGATTGTCAGTGCAATAGGGATTTCAACCTTAGAGAGCAACACCGAGTTAGGTAGACTTGACCTCTGCCTTGATGAGGGAATGAATTTAAAGTTTTTCCTTTCTCCTTTCTTATCAAAGTTACCTATGTCTGACATTCTTTTTACCTTTGCAGATATGAAGTTTGATCTTGCTCAGATCTGAAAGGAAGCCAAGAGAGTAAAAAAGAATAACCTCCATTATAACGTCGTTGGGAGTCGGACTACATAGAAAAATATGAGAGGTTCATCCTCTCAAAAGTCCTTTGATATTTCTCCTCTTCATCCAACACCTTTTTCTGAGGGTCGAGAGTCCATCTTCCACCCTCATAGCTCTTTAGTGCATACTATTCGGTCCCAATTGGCAGTTCTTCAGCTGCTGAAGTCCTAAGGCCAAACTGGTTCGTGAAGCGAGGGAACTCGGTCTGTTGGAACCCTAGTATTTCTAGGGATCACTTTGTTAAGGGCATTCCCCCTCGGGACATGGCCGACTTGACTACGAAAGCCCTAAAGTTCTTCTTTGGCATAATAGAGGAGCTGGTTTCTAAGGTAATCTCTCCACTTTCTTTTTATTTTTGTTTGTTTAATGCCAAGCTATAACGACTTGCATTATTTTTAAGCGAGTATCGTCTCAGGTGTGCTATCTCGTCACTTCCTCGACGTCAACAAAAAGCTAGAGGAATACCAAGCCTTAGTCATTGATTTACAAGCTATTATTTGGTCGAATGATACGGAGAATAACCTCCTTAAGACCAAGTTGGCTAGTGCTTAGAAAGCTAACTCAACTCTTACAGCTAAGATGGTCGAAACTCAGGGCGAGATTGTGAATGAGTATCAATTGTCCGAGGCCATGGCGACAGAGAATGAAACTATTGGGAAAAAGGCCTGTAATAGTCGTACCATTGATATAAAGGTAAAGAGGTAATTTGAATTTAACATGCATATGTGTGAGAGAAATTTTAAATTTGAAAGAATCTGTGAAGAAAGATATTGAACATTTTATTTTAAAAGAGTTAGAAATTTGCAAGGAAGAAGGTGATTTAAAACTCAAGTTTGAAGCAATTTTGAGGAATGAAGAATTGATAATCTATCTCTAAAAAAGCTTATAAACACATTTAAACACTTTACAATTAAAGAATTTGATAATCTTGTCTTGAAATCGAGTAATTTATGGAAAGATTTTCAAGAAATATGAGCAAAAGCTTTGAAAAGTTAAAGTTATGAATTTGATTATGAGAATTTCATTCTTGAAGATTTATTTATCTACTTTTCTTAAAAATATGTTTCGAATTTGAATTTAAATTGAAAGGAAAATGATTTTGTTGAAATCTTTGCAATTAAGGAATGTGAACATGCATACATAAAAAATTAACCCAGAATAGGGTATAGAAATTTAAAGTATGAGATATAGAAATTGATGAGTATATTCGAATTAGGTGGTGGTCATCAATCTAGTGAAATTAATGAGACGAGCAGGAAAAGAAAGAAAATAGCACACGAGTAGCTTTAAGTGATACGAGGTGAGTTGAGTTTACTATTAGTAAGCGAGACAAACAAAAAAATCTACATGAAATTTGAATTGATAATAATATGAGTTAATTATTGAAATATTTTATGAATATGTTGATTTGATGAAATATATGTGATGTGTGATAATTGGATGATTAAATAAGAAATATATATATATATATATATATATATATATATATATGATATGCTTGAAAACAAATATATGAGAAATTAATGAGGTTATATCCTTGAAAGGATAAGCTAATAGAAAATGATGAAATATATATTAAAAAGAGAAATGAATTTCTTGAAGTTATGATTAATGAGTTAATATATTATATGAAGAGATGACTTGATATTTATGATGATAAAAGAAAGTTTTCATAGAAGAAAATAATTTTTGATTTATATGATGTTATGATATGAATGTTTGTATGCTATTGATCATATGCATAGAGGGAAGAACAGAACCATGGCTGGTTTGGATGAAATATGTCAACATGTGGAAAGATGTTACCAAAAGGTATACCAAAGATTGGTATTTCTAATAAGTTGATAGTATGGAGTGATTATGTGAAATGATGATAAGATGTGGATGCATGCATGCATATATATATATATATATATATATATATATATATATATATATTATTGAGATACTAAAGCATCAATTTGACTGTAAAATGATGAATTAATTATAAGTCTCATGAAGAGACAGATATGATGAGTAAAAGATTGAAAATAGATGTAATTTGGTACACAATAAATGATTGTTTGCATGATGTGAACCTCATAATGAGGTAATTATGATGGAAATTATATTAAAATGACAATTATGAGATAAATCAAATATATAAGATGAAATTAAAATGACTATGTGGTGATAAAAAGATTATATGAAAATAATATATGAACGAATAATATTAATTATGAATATAAATTGAGTTATGAAATATGACTATAAGTCTAAAAATCGAGTACTTCTAGTAAATTGAATCACTACACTTATAAAGCTCACTCCTCAATTTTAAATCATTCTAGATTGCAGGCAAAACCAATAGATTTTATCTTCAGTGTAAGGTTCTAGTTAAGTCTACATAGTTGGCATCCTCAGATAGTATATGAAAGAAAGAGAAAGAAATTTTTGAGAAATACAAATACATGTTCATGCATTGTAAATATTTGAATATTATGTAAGTATAATTTTTGAAGAATTGTAACTCCTCTGAAATGAGTTGAGGATATTGATGTAAATATTATTTTTCGTTGATGATATGTTAAGTAGTTGGATGTGTGTTATGCTTGGATCTTAAATGTGACAATACCACCTCAGGGTGTGCTCACTTGGGATGGGTCGTTACAATTTTGGTATCAGAGTTATTTATAGGTTTTATGATTTTGTAGACTGCATAAAACTTAAGAAAGTGGAAGCCTAAAACATATTATATTTAAATACAGAATTTGAGGATGTCACGTAGTCGTAATATAATATGAGGTAGAATTATGGGATGAAGAAGGCTTGGTAGGCCCTCAATGTATCGAAGGGTAGAGGTTGAGATTGATATTGAGTCAGTGGTTCCTAAAAGGGAATATGTTTATACTGCCCTTGATGCTAGTGGTGTTGTGAGGGAATCTGGTGTTTGAAGAGATGAGTTAAGAGAAGCTCATGCTCATGCTCTTTAAAGAATGAATACAACATAGGGTAAAGTTAATAGTTTACAATGTAGAATGAATGAATAGGTTAGAATAAAACTTGATATTGTTGTGAATCCCGTGCGGCATGATGTTCAAGAAATAGATGGTGAGTTTGCACAAGAAATGCAGGGCAATTGTTTCACCATATTCATTAAGTTGAAACCCCCCATCTTTTAAGGGATCTGATAACCCTTATGATACTGAGTTGTGGGTAAAACGTATAGAATGCTTATTTGGTGTATTATAGTGACTGACAGGTAGAGTGTTGTCTTTGGTTCTTTTTCAATCAGAGGGTGAGATCTATGATTGGTGGGATGATACTCTCTATAGATTGAGTATAGATGGATATTAATCCTTATTCTGGAGTAGGTTTAAGGAAGTGTTCTTTGCAAAATATTTCCCATATACTTTTAGATCTTAGAATGAGAGAGATTTTATTTATTTGAGACAAAACATGATGACTGTGGCACAATATGATGGTAGATTTGTGTATTTATTGAGATTAGTGCTTAAGTTAGTGAATACATAAGATAGAAAGTGTAAGAGATTCCTTGATGAACTACGGTTTGATATATGATCCAAACTTTCGTATGTGAGGCATTTGAATTATACTACTTTGGTGCATATGTCACTTCAGATTGAGAATGACATAGTGAAGTTTAGAGGATGTAGAGACTGGCTGAAGATGACTAAACATGAGGGTTCTAGAGGTGGTAGTATAAGTATTCATAGTGGGAGACCACCTTAGAGAGGTCGTTCATTCTCATATGGACTTATTATTCAGAGTTAGCAGAGGCATACTGGATCTGTAGCCTTATTAGGTCAGAGTTATGTTGTTGGAACCCCTAGGTTTGGGAAAGAACCTATGTAAGTTGAAAGATTTGATAGAGGTGAGAGTATGCCACAAAGGGGAGGTGATAGTGTTGTATTTGATAGAGAGAGTAGAGAATGTTACAAGTGTAATAAGATAGGACCTTTATCTTGGAATTTTCCAACCTTGATATGTTTTGTTTGTGGAGAGGGTGGACATATCAATGTGGATTGTCCATTGAGGAGATCAGTTGAGATAGTTTGAGGTGCTGGGAGAGGATAGTCAGAGAGAGGTGGTGGATCTTGGAGTGTTTGGGGTAAAACTCCAGGTAAAGGAGCAGTTTCTAAGAAATGACATGGTAATTAAACGCAGCCTAGAGAGAGCAAAGTATATGCACTGACCTATCAGGATGCCGAAGCAACTCCTGATGTTGTAATAGGTATGATATATATATCCTTTATAGACCTGCTAAATTATTGATTGATCATAGTACAACTCATTCTTTCGCATCCAATGTTTTTATGAGATCTATTTATGCATGTGATAGTTCTTTGATTAATAAATTATTGTTGAGGTTCCCACTAGGGATAAAGTTGTGATCAGAAATGTTTATTGAGGTTGTGTGATTTGTATGGGTGAAAGACAATTTGAAGTAGATTTATTATCTCTGAATATGATTGATTTTGATTTAATATTGGGGATGGATTAGTTGTCAGCATATCATGCATGGGTTGATTATTTCAAAAAGAATGTTGTATTCAGAATACTTAGACATGAGGAGTTTAGCTTTGGTGTGCTGTCACAGGCAACCAAAAATACTAAAAATACATGTAGTAGTGTGAGTAAGGATCATTCCCACGGAGAGTATCTAGCCTATTTTTATGCTACGTGAACAAGGATGGGGGGATTTGAATATAACAAAAACAATTTTAAGAAAAATTACTAATGAACAATTCAAATTGAAGTATCGAAATCAATCAAAAGAACAAACCTTGGTCTAAGTCAACATCCACCATCGAAATTTTACAATTGATCATTGATGCAAGTATATCTCAATTCACACTTTGAATATTCATCGTTAGAACTACTTTCTTATCTCTCCATAGTCGCAATTAATTAGAAAACAAGTGATCTAATTAACCCTAACTACTAAACAACTAATTAACCCTAACTACTAAACAACCTAAGACAAGTACTGAAGGTTTAATCTAGTAGCAGCTTTAAGAATTAGAGAGATCGATGAAGCTAAACAACACAAGCATAAGCGGTTGCATTTAATTTAGTCGAGCGTTCTTCCTAAGATCTAATAATTTCTGACGCAGCAAATCATTAAATCTTAGTTGCTTCACAAATTAGAGGGATCAAACAATTACGGATTTGATATCTAACCTAGCAGTAGATTGCAACGAATAATAAACTAGTAGGCCTCATAGTAATTAAATGAGACAATCATGAAAATAGGGATAGAAGAACATCTGATACTCAAATCATAAATTGAACAATAAAAACAGATTAGATCTTACAGTTTCATTGATTCTGAGGCTTCCGTTTCCTTCGACCAATTATAAAAGTTTAGCCATGCAGGGCCATGATGAAAACTCGAAGGAGAAGATTAGATAAGAGGGGATAGAGAGGCGTCCCTGAAGTCTGATGATTTCTCCCCTCTTATGCACGTTATTTTCAGTTGTAGAAACCCTACAAGGTCTCCTAAAATATTCTAAATATTATCCTAAAATAGCAATATCCAAATCTGACTAATTTAAGGAAAATATTAAAAATAAAATAAATTCTTAATATAACTAGGAAACTGGTGTTTACAGCATGAATTTTTGTGCACCAGATTTGGAAACTTCTGAAAATAAACCGCGTCAAATCAGTGTATTAGAATTGCAGGCTAAGGGACTTTCCAAAACTGTAATAGTGCAGGTGCAGCAACTCCAAGCCCTATTTTGACCTTGATACAGCTAGTATATCTCAAAATGCAAAACAAGAAAGTTGTAGATATTTTCTTGGCATTCCGTAGCATCTTGAATCATCTCAATCGGAGCTCAGATGAGAGAGTTATGCCCAGATTACGAAGCAATGTCAAAACTGTCTGAAATCGCCCAATTAGTTTCGTTTTGCACTTAACGCTTCCATTTGCATCCTAAATCAAAATATAAGAGTAATGAGTACATTTAGGCACCAAATGAGTATAAAAAAAATTAAACATTAAGGGAGAAAAATATGATATTTTGTATTCTTATCAAATTCCCCCACACTTAACTTTTGCTCGTTCTCGAGCAAAACTCTAATTCACTTTCCCAAAAACACCAAGGTTGCAATGCCATCAACAAAGAACAACCAAGCTCTTCAAAAATCCTAACATATCATGAACAAACATTCTTAAACAACTTACAATTACTTAGTAAGCATTTTCATTCGAAGATAGAGTAAACTAAACATGTAGACCCTCACGGAAATAAACACTCGACTCTCATATGTTTGAAGGGTATGTGTTTTGCTCAAATTCATTCCAATGGAAATGATCTACCAAAGGGTTGCATATCTTCTCATTCTCCACCACTAGGATCACATGCATAACACGAATCATAAGAACATTTCAAGGGTTGTAACGAGGTTTAGGATCAAGGTGGGAAATATTTGGGAATGTAGCTCAAAAGCCATCGAAACTAGTGGAGCAAAAATGAATAAACTCAAACTCGAATATATAAGACATGTAAAGCCAACCACTCCATTCAGCAACTTCTTCTATTTGGCTTTAAAGCATTTAAACCATATAAAACTGCTGCATTGAAAAAGAGATTGTTCAAAGGAACACTTTTCGTTTGTAGTAGGGAACAATCCTTCGCAACAGCTTCCACCTTTGTATATATCATGTCTAAACAGACCATTTTCTTAGAATTTTAGGAGGAATTATGAACATGCACAGTTTGTAACATTAATAGCAATTTCCTCAATCACTTCCTTTCTTTTCTTTTTTTTTTTTAAAATATTACATCAACAATGGAACTCACAAATCCAGACACCCCCACACTTATTTCTTGCACACCCATACATATCATAATGATGAACAATGCTCCACTAGCTCTATAGCTTGGGTAAATGCATTGTTTTTTGGGTTTAAAGCTTGTATCGTGGGTTCACAATAAACAAAAAAAAAGGCCAATAAAGCTCAAAGGGGTTCAATAAAGGGGAAAATCAATTACAAGGTAGGCTATTTGTCTTACGTAGCTTATAACAAAGAGGGCTTTAATCATGTTCATGCATGCATGTGTCAATATGACCTCGAAGAGAATCAAGGCAAGTTCTAGAGAAATAAATCCATGGACGAATATCTCAATAAAAGAAATAGTGAGATTGATATGGATGTGTCAGTCTAAAGGCTCAAAATCTCACCAGCTTTTGTCTACTAAATTTAGTCATTACCATTCTCAAGGAAAATAACTAGACTAAATTAATTCTAAGTTGGAAGATTACTTATTCAATCATGTTATGAATTTTTCAAGCTTAATTGAATCTTGCTCGTGACATAAACGACAAAAAATCGTTGAAAACCATAAAAACAAAAAGCAAACTATTTTTTTTTTTTAGAAACAAATTTAAAACACAACCTAAATCCCCTCCCCCACACTTAAAACTTACATTGTCCCCACAACTCAGTGCTTCCTTCTTCAATCAGTATAAATCAGATCTTCAAGGTCCAATTTTGCCACATTCTCTACTTGGAAACCTTCATTGAAAGGCTTAAGTCTATGACCATTCACCTTGAACATTTTGGAAGTTGCTAAACTTTGAATTTCAACTACACCACGAGGAAAAACATTAGTAACAAAAAAAGGTCCAATCTAACGAGAATGCAACTTACCCGGAAACAAACGAAAATGCGAATGGTATAAAAGGACTTTTTGACCAACTTTAAACTCCTTCCTAAAGATCATCTTGTCATGAAAAGCCTTCGTCTTTTCCTTGTAAATCCTTGCACTCTCATAGGCATCATTGCAAATTTCCTCTAACTCTTGTAGTTGCAACTTCCTGCGTTCTCCACTTTCATCCATCTTCATGTTGAAACTCTTGATAGCCCAATAAGCCTTGTGTTCTAACTCAAATGGAAGGTGGCATGGTTTCCCAAACACTAATCGATAAGGTGATAAACCAATAGCCTTCTTATGCTCCTTAAGGACTTGCACAAGCTTTTCTTCTTGCGGTGCACTAAGTTTACTGGAGATGATCACTGGTAACGTTCCTCCATCTCCAAGGAACATGTACTTGAGGTGACCGGAGAGAGGCTTCAAATCTAGAATAGGTGCCTGCAAAACAGAGGGTAAAGGTCTCTCGTTAGAAACTGGTAACGTAATACAAGGGACGTTACCTGACTGTAGTAACTTCGGAAATTCATTCAATGCTGTAATAGTTTCCTACAAATCAGTACTCAAGGCTAACTCCTCATTCTCTTTCTCAAGATGCTTACTAATGGCAACTTCCAAGCCATCATTTCCATCAAGTTCAAAAACTTTCTGTGCTAAAGAATCAATCACATCAATAGAATAAACAGGATTATCATCACTAGGATATTTTATGGCTTCATAAATATTAAACTTAATAATTTCACCATCAAATTCCATGGTAAGTGTGCCACTATGAACATCTATCTTAGTCTTGGATGTATTTAAGAATGGTCTTCCTAACAAAATAGGAGTAGTTTGATCACCATCCTCCATATCGAGGACATAGAAATCAGTAGGGAAAACCAAATCATTAAGTTGCACAAGAACATCCTCAACTACACCCTTAGGATAGGCATTAAATCTATCAGCCAATTGAATCACAACACCAGTTTTATTCAAAGGTCTAAGTTTCAAAGAAGCATATATAGAATATGGCATGAAATTGATAGAAGCTCCTAAATCTAACATGGCCTTCTCAAAATCTAGTGTTACTTATCGTACAAAAGATAGTAAACATACTTGGATCTTTGCACTTCGCAGGGAGTTTTCTTTGAATAACTGCAGAAACATTCTCCCCTACTCTCACCTTCTCACATCCTATAAGTTTCTGTTTCCTCTTAATTGTACATAGTTTTTTTTTCAAGAATTTAGCATAACAAGGTACTTGTTTAATAGCATCTAAAAGTGGAATATTAACCTCGCATCTAAGAAAAGTCCCATATAAATCTTTATTTTGCTCATCTTTTCTAGATTTTGCTAAAGCCTGAGGAAAAGGAGGTACTGGTTTATAATCATAAAGAGGCGAAAACTTATGCTTATGTATGTCATCATCATTGGGAACGTCCTTGTCTGCAATGACATTTTTCTCATTCTCTTGTTTTGATGATGCAGGGGCTGCCTTTACTGCAATCTCAATCGCTTTACCACTTCTCAAAATGATCGTACTTGTATTTTCTCTTGGATTTACTACCGTTTGAGAGGGTAATTTCCCTGAACTTTGTGCCTCTATTCGATTAATTGCAGTTGCCATCTGGCTCATCTGATTGTCCAAACTTTGAATACTGGCCCTTTCTTCTTATTGAAATTGTTTCGTATTCTATTGAAATTACAAAGTATTAGTGGAAAGAGGCTTAACAATATCTTCTAAAGACATACCAAAATTAGAAGTTTGGCGTGGTTGTTGTCTAGGAGGGTATGGCTGCTTATATTGTGGACAACTTGGGTGGTTTTGAGTCGTGGGCTGATTTACTTGTGGATTCCTATAGCTAAGATTGGGGTGATCCCTCAATCCTAGGTTATACGTGCTCAAATAGGGATCATACTTCCTTTGCGGTTGTCCAGGAAAACCACCCGCTGCATTCACTTGCTCTATGGGCTCCTCTTGAAGAGTTGGGCACATATCGGTTTGATGCCCTACTACCAAACAAATCCTACAAGCCTTCGCCATTTGCATATTACTTACAGCCATTTAATAGACAAGAGAAGTTAGACTCACAAATTGTTGTTCAAGGGAGTAAATATTTACCTCATTAACATGTTTTGATGGAGGGTCAAGCCTAGTGCCAAATTGTTGAGAATTGGCCACCATATTTGCAATCAAATTTCTCGCGGCCTTTAGAGTTTTATCCACCAAAACTCCTCCACTAGCGACATCAATCATGCTCCTATCACTGGGTAGAAGGCCCTGATAGAAATATTGAATAAGTAATTGCTCACTAATTTGATGATGGGGGCAGCTTGCACATAATTTCTTGAGACGCTCCCAATATTCGTGTAGGGACTCTCCATTGTGCTGCCTTACACCACAAATTTCTTTTTGAATGTTGGCTGCCCTTGAAGCTGGGAAATATTTCTCCAAAAACAACCTCTTCATCTCATTCCATGTGGTAATACTCCCGGAGGGTAGATAATAGAGCCAATCCTTAGCCGAATCCTTCAAAGAAAACAGAAAGGCTCTTAATTTAATTTGCTCTTCAGTCACCCCCGTGGGTTTCATGCTCGTGCATACCATATGAATCTCCTTTAAATGCTTGTGAGGATCTTCACCTGCAAGGCCATAAAAAGTGGGCAAAAGATGTATTAGTCCAGATTTTAATTCACAAGTAGTGGTAGTATCTAAAGTAGGGAACGTTATGCATAAGGGTTGTTGATTTAAATCAGGGGCAGCAAGCTCTTTCAAAGTTCGATTTCCAGCCATGACTTCCTCCTCTTCTAAATCAAAATTGCTAGCAAATAGGAGATCAAGAGCTAGATCATTCTCTTTAGAATTTCTCCGAGCTTCCCTCTTTAACCTGTGCAAAGTTTTCTCTATTTCTGAATCGCACTACAAATCACCTTGATTAGAAGATCGAGTTATAGTCATGAACAATCAAGGAAACTCTAATAAACCATGAAAAAAAATTAGGAAAAATCTAGAGTAATGAAAATAAATAAAAATTCTATGCTAAAACACAAACAATCATGGTGATTTTGCTAAGTCATGTTGTCACTAGCAAAGGGTGAAAAAGAGTTTCACTAAATTGCCAGAATTGCCCATACAGATCAGTCATCTTTGTGGATTAAACTGTATTAATTAAGGAAGAACCATGAGATGATCCAAATATGTTTGGAAAGATCCGGATGTCTATTTTCTGGAGAATTTTACGGCTTGTAAATATGATTTTTCTAGAGAAAGTTATGACAGTTTTAGTTTACAAAGGTCAGGCTGTGTGTGATTTCAGCGTGGCAGAAGTAAAGGGGCTATTAAATTCTGATTTTTTTAAAAAAAATTTCAAGAACAAAATAAAGATCACAAGAAGTAAAAAATCAACTAGAATCACTCCCCAGTAATGGCACCAAAATTTGGTAAGCTGTCGCAGGCAACCAAAAATAAAATTGATACTCCTAAAAATACATATAGTAGTGTGAGTAAGGACTGTTCCCACGGAGATTATCTAGCCTAGTTTTATGCTATGTGAACAAGGATGGGGGGATTTGAGTATAACGAAAACAATTTTAAGAAAAACAACTAATGAACAATTCAAATTGAAGTATCGAAATCAATCAAAAAAACAAACCTTGGTCTAAGTCAACATTCACCATTAGAATTTTACAACTGATAATCGATGAAAGTATATATCAATTCACACTTTGAATATTCATCGTTGGAACTATTTTCCTATCTCTCCTTAGTCATAATTAATTAGAAAACAAGTGATCTAATTAACTCTAACGACTAAACAACCTAAGACAAGCGCTAAAGGTTTAGTCTAGTAACAGCCTTAAGTATTAGAGAGATCGATGAAGCTAAACAGCACAAGCACAAGCACAAGCGGTTGCATTGAATTTAGTCGAGCGTTCTTCCTAAGATGTAATAATTTTTGACGTAGCAAATCATTAAATCTTAGTTGCTTCACAAATTAGAGGGATCAAACAATTACGGATTTGGTATCTAACCTAGCAGTAGATTGCAACGAATAATAAACTAGTAGGCCTTCTAGTAATTAAATGAGACAATCATGAAAATAGGGACAGAAGAACATCCGATACTCAAATCATAAATTGAACAATAAAAATAGATTAGATCTCACAGTTTTATTGATTCCGAGGCTTCCGTTTCCTTCGACCAATTATAAAAGCTTAGCCACGCAGGGCCATGATGAAAACTCGAAGGAGAAGATTAGAGAATAGGGGAGAGAGAGGCATCCCTGAAATTTGATGATTTCTCCCCTTTTATACACATTATTTTCAGTAGTAGAAACCCTACAAGGTCTCCTAAAAGATTCTAAATATTATCCTAAAATAGCAATATCCAAACCTGACTAATTTAAGGAAAATATTAAAAATAAAATAAAGTCCTAATATAACTAGGAAACTGGTGTTTTCAGTATGAATTTTCTTGCACCAGATTTGGAAACTTCCGAAAATAGCGTATTAGAATTGCAAGCTAAGGGACTTTCCAGAACTGTAACAATGTAGGTGCAGCATCTCCAAGCCCAGTTTTGACCTTAATGCAGCTAGTATCTCTCAAAACTCAAAACATGAAAGTTGTAGAGCTTTTTTTTGGCGTTCCGTAGCATTTGAATCATCTCAGTCGGAGCTTAGATGGGAGAGTTATTCCCAAATTATGAAACGATGTCAAAACTGTCCAAAATCGCCTAATTAGATTCGTTTTGCACTTAACGCCTCCATTTACATCCTAAATCAAAATATAAGAATAATGAGTACATTTAGGCACGACATGAGTATAAAAAAACTAAACATTTAGGGAGAAAAATACGATATTTTGTATTCTCATCAAGCTTTCAGAGAGAACATAAGATACTTTCTAATTATCTTATTTCTACATTTACTACTAGTAAATGGTTGAGAAAAAGTTGTGAAGGGTATTTAGTATGTGTTAAGGAGTGTAGAAAACTGGAAGAAATCTTACTAGTGAAATATTATTTTGATGTATTTCCTTATGAGTTGTTTGGTTTGCCTCCTAAAGTAGGGAGATTGAGTTGTTCATTGATATGATTCTAGGTTCAACACCTATTTCAATAGCACCATACAGAATGACACTCGCTAAGTTGAGAGAACTGAAATTTCAACTTCAGGAATTATTAGACAAATAATTTATTTGTCTTAGTGTGTCGCCATGAGGAGCCTTAATGTTGTTTGTGAAAAAGAAATATGGAACAGTGATATTGTGTAGATTACAAAAAATTGAATAAGATCACCATTAAAAACAAATATCCGTTACCCAGGATAGATGATTTATTTGAACAGTTGCAAGGAGCGACGGTGTTTTCTAAGATTTACCAAAGATAAAGTTATCACCAGTTGTGAATTAAAGAGGGAGACATGCTTAAGACTGCTTTAAGAAAAGTTTTCAATTGTTAAAGGAGAAATTAACTACTACTCTAGTATTGGTGCTTCCTTTCGGTGATGAAGGATTTATGCTGTATAGTAATGCATTATATCGAGGGTTGGGATGCGTATTGATACAACATAGGAAGGTTGTGGCCTATACTTCTAGGCGATTGAAGAATCATGAGAGAAGTTACCTGGCCTATAACTTAGAGTTGGTTAATATAGTGTTTGCTTTGAAGATTTGGAGAGATAATCTGTATGGAGCCACTTGTGAGATATTTATCGATCATAAGAGTTTGACATACTTATTTACCCAGAGTGAGTTGAATTTAAGGCAGAAGTAGTGGAAGAAGTTGATTAATGACTATGATTGTATAATTAATTACAATTCAAGAAAGGCGAATACGGTAACTAGTGCATTGAATAAAAAGTCTACAGGGAGGTTAGCTGTTATAGAGAGTCATGATGTGAATTTGATGGTGGAGCTGAGAGAGATAAGAATGAGGTTGAATATTAGTGATAGAGGAGTATTGTTTGAAAACATGGTTGTATAGTCATCCATTACAGAACACCTATTAGAAATGCAAGGTGGGGATAAAGAGATAGAGGGGATTAAGCAGAAAGTATTGAGTGAGAAGCAGTCTGAGTTTAGAATTAGATATGATTGTATGTTATTATTGGGACATAGAATTTGTATTCCTAATGATGTTGAGTTGAGGAATGAGATATTGAGAGAGACACATGATTATGTTTATTCGATGCACCCGCGTAAAATAAGATGTATAAGGGATTGAGATAGAATTTATAATGGTCAGGATTGAAGATGGATGAAGTTGAATATATTTCTAGGTATTTGGTTTGTAAGCAAGTGAAGTCAGAGAATAGACATCTGACAGGTTTACTACAACCTTTTCCAACGCCTGAATAGCCATGGGAGAATTTGAGTATGGATTTTGTTTTTGGATTTCCCTGCATCTAGAGAGGTCGCGATGTTGTGTGGGTGATACTAGATAGACTTTCTAAGTCATCTCATTTTTTTCTAATTAAAACTACTCGGAGTCCTAAAAAATTGGCTGACCTGTATGTAGCTGAGATAGTAAATTTGAGCATAGTGTTAGATAGAGATGCTAGATTTATATCTAGATTCTGAAGAGGTTTTTAGAAAGCTATGAGTACGTAGTTACAGTTTAGTATAACTTTTCATCCTCAAAATGATGGACAGACAGAGATGATTATTTGAATACTAGAAGACACATTAAGGGCTGGTGTGATGAGTTTCTTAGTGACTTGGGATGCTTACTTACCCTTAATTGAATTTGCTTATAATAATCAGTGTCAAGATATTATTGGGATGACACCATTTGAGGTATTGTATGGTGTAAAACTCCTGTATGTTCGGAAGAAATGGGAGAGAAAAAGATATTTGGTCCATAAATTATTGAATTAACAACTGAGGGGATCAAACTGGTTAGAAAGAACATTAGAGCAGCATAGACTAGTAAACTTGGGGTAGTCGACTGGTAACATTAGGGCGGTCGATTAGTAAACAAAATTTTAGCATATCAAGGTTTTTCACGGCCAAAATTCATTTCTTCTTCATTCAAAGTCCATTTTTCCTCCCTAGAAAATATTCTCCCTCTTTAGAAAAGCTTATAAACACATTTAAACACTTACGAATTGAAGAATTTTATAATCTCATCTTGAAATCGAGTAATTGACGGAAGGATTTTCAAGAAACATGAAGAAAAGCTTTGGAAAGGTAAAGTTATGAATTTGGTTATAAGAATTTCATTTTCGAATAGTTATTCTTCTACTTTTGTTAAAAAGAAGATTTGAATTTGAATTTGAATTTGAATTGAAACGAAAAGTATTTTTTTGAAATCTTCGAAATTAAGGAATTTGAACTTGCATAAATGAGAAATTAACCCAGAATAGGGTATAGAAATTTAAAGTATAAGATATATAAATTAATGAGTATATGATGATAAGGTGGTGGTGGTCAGCAATCTGGTAAAATTTTTGAAAATAGTAGGAATGGAAAGGAAATAGTGTGCTATGAGGTGAGTTGAGTTGAGTTTACTATTAGTAAGCGAGACAAACATGAAAATCTGCATGAAATTTGAATTGATAATAATATGAGTTAATTATTGATATATATATATATATATATATATATATATATATATATTAAAATGCTAATTTGATAAGATATGTGATATATGATAATTGGATGGTTAAATAAGAAATATGAATATATGATATGCTTGAAAATAAATATATGAGAAATTAATGAGATTATATCCTTGAAAGGATAAGTTGATAGAAATTGATGAAATATACATTAAAAAAAGAAACGAATTTCTTGAAATTATGATTAATGAGTTGATATATTATATGAAGAGATGATTTGATACATATGATGATAAAAGAAAGTTTTCATGGAAGAAAATGTTTTTTGATTTGTATGATGTTATGATATGCCTACTTATATGTTATTAATCATATGCATAAAGGGAAGACCATAACCATGGCTGGTCTTGATGAAGCACGTTGACATATGGGAAGATGTTCCCAAAAGTTATACCAGATATTAGTATTTCCCATACATTAATAGTATGGATTAATTATATGAAATGATGAGAACGATGTGAAATGAAATGATGAGAAAGAAAGAAATGAAATAAGGATGTGGAGGCATGTATATATATAGCATCAATTTGACTATGAAATGATGAATTAATTAGGTGTCTGAGGATGGCTAACTTGTTGAGGCGGGGGATGAGGCCGAAGCCGAAGTATGAGGAGATGAGAAGATCGAGGAACAGGTTGATGTGGTAAAGAACTACAAGTAGTGCCTTGTTTTTTTTCTTTAGTTTTATGTACGTTAGACCATTAGTGTTTTTTTCTTCTTTGTTAAAAAAAGTAAGTAATGGAAATGGGCATTGTACCCTTTTTGCGTATGTTTATTCTCTGATGCTTTGCTTGTTTATGTAATTCGTTATTTGAGGATTTTTTCTATCAATATTTGAGAAGATCTGGGATGTACAAAGCTCGGGGTTCATTTTTTTGGTATTAGCAGTAGAGAGACCCAAGGAGGAAAAGCTTAGGGCTTCCTCCATGGTGATTGTTGAAGTACATGTCATAATGGAGGGAAGAAACTCTAGGTACTTCCCTTGGTCATTGTTTAAGTAGATACTCCGAGGAAGAAGGAGCTTGAGGCCCTTCTTTATATCTTTTCTCAATTAGAGGTTCTAAGGAAACTGTACGAGGCCCTCCCATTTAATTAAGTAACTTTTGACAAATTCCAGAATAGAAATCAATCTCTTATTGATTATGTTAAAAAATTACATAAGTAAAATAGCAAGGCAAACTCTACTGATAAAATTTGGGAAGATTTTCAGTGTTCTAGGTTTGACGTGTCGAGTTATAACTGAGGTCTTCAAGCTAGAAAGTTTTAGCTCGGCAGATTCTTCTAATGTGGTAAGTAAGGCCTTTCCCAGTTTGGGATGAGACTTCTTGTTTCTCAGGGATGAGACACTTCCTTCCTTCTAAGCACTAGGTCATGCAGTCTGAATGTCCTCCATTTGACTCGGAAATCATAATATCTCGGCACCCTATTTTGTATGTAACAAGTTCGATTTGAGCCTTGTATCTTGCTATAACGATCCATCCCAGGTTAGCCACCCCTGAGACGATGTTGTCACATTTTGAAAATCCCAGCACAACACATATATGTAACAATAAAAATAATACTAACAGAAATTTTTACATCAATCCTCAACCCTCAACAGGGGAGATACATCATTTTGATTTTGACTTAAACATTATATACAATGTAATATGCATGAATACTTACAATTAAATTTTTATTTTCTCATTAGTCTGAGGATGTGGACATGCACGTGGCTTACAGATAATGACTTCGTCTGAATCTCAACTCACCAAACCATTTGTCCTGCTTGCTACCTGAAATCATTGTACAATGAGGAGTGAGCTTCACAAGCTCAGTAAATTAAATTTACTATAAGTATTCAATTGTATACTCTCAGTTACATCTTATAATTCAATTTCTTCTAACAATTCTTCCGATATTCATTCATCTTTTTCCTAAAATAATTCAATAACAATATTCTGTAATTACTATTCAATTTCATAATTCCCCTATTACACAATCTCTTCATAAGTTACTCATCAGACATATTTCCATATTTCTTCCTTAACATATTTGTCTCTATATGAGACTCATTCCTCTATCAATATATTTACAATCATAAATAACACTTTAACATATCAAACAATAAAAATTAATATTTAAAGCAAATACAATGCGGGAAGTTAAATGTTATTATTATTGGGAATATTTTCCCACTTGTCGACATGTTTTTATCTTAGACCGGTTGCCTTCCCTGTTCTTTCATTCTCATTTAGATTTGCTTCCTTTTCGGTTCTTTCATTCTCATTTAGACCGGCTGCTTTCCCGGTTCTTTCATTCTCATTTTAAACGGCTGTCTTCCTGGTTCTTTTATTCTCATTTAGACTGGTTGCCCTCTCGGTTCTTTTATTTCCAGTACATACTAGCTGTCACGATTTTCATTTAGACCAGCTGCCCTCCCAGTTCTTTTATTTTAATTTAGACCGGCTGTCTTTCCGGTTCTTTTATTTTCATTTATATGCATATGAATAATGATATAAAATATGCATATGAACAATAATATAGAAACAAGAATGAATTCAAACAATTAATTTAGATATCCAGATTATTCTCAAATTGTTATTTGAAAAATTCCACTAAATTCCTCTCCTCATAAATCATATCAAATCATTAACCATAGCTTGTCAAGATCCACTAAAATTTCTCTCCTCTTAAATCATCAACCATATCTCATCAAGAATTTCATTTATCATCTTTATTATTAAATCGACTCATTATTCCAATAATATTATTTCTCATAAAATAATTCTCTACACATCCACTATTCCTATCATACCTATCAACCAACTTTCATCTACCACCAAAACATAAGTTAATAATTTATTCTAATATTATCACTAGATATTTCATATTTATTTTGATTACTTAAAGTAAATCTAACTCACCACGTAGCACTTAGAGCTACCCGTGGATCACCTCTTTGCCTTTCATGCTCCTCTCAGCAATTTCCCTCGATTGCTGATTGTCAACACCTGACATAATATTTATATTAAAATTTCTAATTTTTTCTTCAATTCTTCCATAATTCACATTCTTTGAAAATTCTGACTTTGAATTCCGGGAAATTTCATGTATGCTAAATTTCAAAAATAAAATTCATATTATTACCTTTTATTTTTTCTTAGAGCTTCCTGTGCCTCTCTGTAAAATTGTCCCATAAACCCCTTCAAAATTATACTCTTTCAACCTTTCTTTCGGTCCCCAAGTGTTTAAAGAAATAGAGTAATTTAAATCGTAGTTGAAAGAAAACCAAACAGGATTTGGTAAAAAAAAAAAAAACCTAAAACTATATATATATATATATATATATATATATATATATATATATATATATATATATATATGCAAACTTTAAGTTCATTATTCAGCATTTCCCACCCCTATGCTTGCCACACACCAATGTGCTGTCCAACATGCAACATCCTTTTTCTTTTGGCAGCAGGTGGCAACACCAGCTGCCACGTTTTTACAATTTTTTTTTTACTTTTACTTTTACTTCTTTTTTTCTATTTTTCTTCATCTTCATACTGTCCATGAATTTTTTTTTGTTTTGTTTTGTTTTCTATTTTCTTTGAAACTATGCCCCCACGCGTCCAGTTTTTTTTTTAGAATTATTTTATTAAATACTAAATCCTTCACGTGTGTGTGTGTGTATATATATATATATTATTTTAATTCCATGTTATATTTATCAAATTACTTCTTTACCCATACTTTAAGAACACTGGTATTACACTTGCTTCGTCGATCTGGTCGGCATTTCTTTTAAGGGTTTGTTCATTATTAGCTTCATTGAAATGTTGTATCCGTAGTGAAGAGGCCCTATCTTTAAGGGAATGGAGACCTCTGATCCATATGCTAAGAAGAAAGGAGTTTTTTTAGTAGGAGTTCGAGTAGTCATCCGGTAAGCCTAAATGACATTCGGTAAGTGTCTTACCCACTGTCTATCAGCATCTTCGAGCCTCTTCTTGATGCCTTGTATTAAGGTCCTGTTAGTTACTTCAGTTTTCCCATTAGCCTGATCTCAAGATCCTAACAAAAAGACTTGAATTGATAGCTGTCAAACTACTTACTGTTGTCAGTGACAAGTATCCTTAGTATCCCAAATCGACATATGATGGTTTTCCATACAAACTTCCGAGTATGGTAGTCAGTGATTTTAGTGAGAGGATACTATAAGATGTTTTCTCTATCTTGGAGCTTCTTGAAAGGGCCTAATGATGTCCATTCCCCATATAGTGAAGGGAAACCAGCTAGTAATTGATGTCAGTGGATTGGTAGGTCATCAGAGGTGTATTTCTAACATGTCTTGCACTTCTTGACCATATCGATGGCATATTGTAGCATCTTCTGCTAGTAATAGCCATTTTGGAGTATTTTATTAGTCAGTGCTCGACCTCCAAGGTGGTTTGCGTATATGCCTTCATAGACTTCTCAGATAGCGTAGTCTACATTGGTCGGTCCGAGTTATTTCAAATAAAGAGCTGTGAGGCCCTTCTTCTATAATTTTTATTTGATGATTGTATACTGTCAGCATGAGAGATGGTATTTTTAACTTAATTCTTTTGATCGAGGCATATTTCATCCCTCAAGTATTGAAGGATTAGGTCCATCCATGTTTGTTCCTCGGCAACTGGCATTATCGGGGTTTCATTGATGTTAGGCATGACAAGAGTTTCAAGATAGACCATTTGCGTGATATCAGACTTTATGGAAGAGGTTAGCCATGCCAATGCATTTGCTTTTGAATTTTGTGCTCGGGGAACTTCTGTTATCTGGAACTTCTCGAAGGTTATGGCAAGTTCGCAAGCTTTCTTAAGATATTTGATGATTTTCACTCTCTTTGCACCATACTCATATGATTGATCACTAACTATGAATCATTCCATACTTCTAAGGCTTGGGCAGCTAATGTTTTTGCGAGTTTCAATCCTGCGAGCAATGCTTCATACTCGAATTCATTGATTGAAACTTTGAACTTGAATCTGAGGTCATATTCGAGTGTAAAGCTTTCAAGGATATTGAGAATGAGCTTGGATCTGTTACCGGTACTTTTTGAAGATCCATCAACATACAATGTCTAGCTTAGTGCTTGCTTGCCTCTCTTAGGTTCTTGCCTCTTGGTGGGCACTTTTGAGAATATAGTCTCTACTATAAAGTCAACTAAAGCTTGTGTTTTGATAACTATATGAGGTTTGTAATAGTTATTGAACTCCCCCAATTATATGGAACATTTTACCAACCTTCTTGAGATGTCAGATTTGTAAATCACTTGCCTTAGGGATTGATCGGTCAGTAAGGTGGTGGTATGAGCCTAGAAGTACGACCTGAGCTTCCGAGCTGTAAATAGAAGGGTGTATGCCATTTTCTCGATAGGGAGATATCCTACCTCAGTATCATGGAGGCTATTCTAACATCGTATATAGGTTTTTGGGATCTGTTTTCTTCTCTGATCAAGACAGAGGCTATCACTTCCTGGCCTATTGCAATGTAAATAAATAGTTCTTCCTCAGCCATAGGCTTGGTTAGGAGAGGTGGCGAACTTAGATATTCTTTAAGTTCTTAAAAATCCCTTTGATATTCCTCAGTCAAAGCAATTTTTTTTTTTTTTTTTGCTTTTCTTATGGCTCTGAAAAAGGGCATGCACATTTCGGCTGATTTTGACATAAAATAGTTGAGGGCGGTAATGCGTCCAGTCAACATTGCTCTTATATGATATTGTGAGAAGGGGGCTTATATCCTGGATTGCTTTTATCTTCTCAGGATTGACTTATATTCCCCTTTGAGTTGCCATGAAATTGATGAATTTACCGGAAGTAACTTCGATAACACACTTTTTAAGATTCAACTTCATCTGGTAGTGTCGAAGTATTCAGAATACTTCTTCTAAATCAAATTCGTGGTCTTCGAACTTGGTGCTTTTGATCAATATGTCCTTGATATATACTTCCATATTCCTTCTGATCTGCTTCTTGAAAACTTTATTGACCAACATCTGGTAGGTTGCCCTTACATTTTTAAGCCCAGAGAGTATAACCTTGTAACAATATAGACCTTGGTCGGTAATGAAGGCAGTCTTTGATTAGTTCGGTTCATGCATGAGGATTTGGTTTTATCTTGAATATACATCCATGAAGTTAAGTAATTCATGCCCCGAGGTGGCATCGACGAACTAGTCTATCCGAAGTAGAGGGAAACTATCATTCGGACAGGCTTTGTTAAGATCGATAAAGTCTGTGAAAATTCTCCATTTTTCATTTACCTTTTTACCATAACCATATTGGTAACCCACTCCAAGTAGTGAGCCTCCTGGATGGAGTAAGTTATGATGAGTTTGTCCATTTCTTCTTCTATGGCTTTTTGTCACTTCGGAGCAAAAGATTGCCTCTTCTGGATGACAGATTTGTGGTTTGGGTCCATGTTTAGCCTATGAAAAATGATATATGGATCTATTCCAAGCATGTTGGAGGTCGGCCATGCAAATGAATCCTGACTCATTCGGAGGAAAGAGACTAGTGATTCTTTAAGGTCCACGCATAGGCTAGATCCAATCTGAACAGTTCTTGAATCTCCTTCCCTATTCAAGGGGACAACTATAAGTTCTTCTATAGGTTGGCCCAATGGAGTCTTGAACTTATCTCAAATCTTCAATCTCCTGAAGTAAGGCCTCAACATTTTTATGCTCTTTAATGAAATTTAAATAGTAGGATCAAAAAGCCTGCTGATTTCCTCGGAATTCCCCAACATTGTGTTTCGTAGGGAATTTCATCTTTAAGTGGTAAGTCGAGAACACTACTCTCATCTTATTCATAATGGATCTTCCAAGAATAAATTTGTTTGAGGATGGATGCTTAACGACCACGAATGTTGTCATTATAGTAGTCTACTATGGGGTCGATACTGTGGTGATTGGAAGGACTATGATACCTTTGGCAAACACTAGCATTCCCGAGAAACCATAGAGCAGAGTGGCCACCGGTTTGAGCTGATCATCCCCTAGTTTCAATTTTTTGAATGCATCATAGTATAGAATACCTACCGAGCTTCCATTGTCGACTAAGATCCTTTCAACGTTATAGTTTGCAGAAAGAAGCATGGCAACCACAACATCTTCGTGGGGCATCTATACTCTTCTAGATTTTTGTTTGTAAAAGATATTAACTGGTTTGTTTTGACCCTTTTATAAGGTCCGTTGACTGATGTCATTAATCATGCATAGGCTCTCCTTACTTATGACAGTTGTTCTCTTGCTGCTACCCTCCATAAATCTTCTTGATCGTTACCATTACTATGGTCAAAATGACATTTTTTTTGCCTTAGTGGCGCCTGTCGTCTTAGCCATTTCTCTTAGGACTTGGTGTAAGGCTTCACCTAAAGCTTTGCCTAGGGCTTCGACTATCACTTCTATCGGGGTTCAACTGCTCAACATTCTACCTAAATGGGCATTTAGGGCTTCGTATAGAGTGATCTTCATTGTCTTATAATGATTGAGGCTCAATATATTCCTTTAAGTATCCTTGATGAATGAGAGACTCGATTTGATTCTTCAGATCATGAAATTCCTCAGTGTTATTCCCATAGTCTCTTTGAAAGTGACACCAATTGGTTCGATCTTTGTTCTTACAAGTGTACAGAGGTCTCTAAAGCCAGCGAAAGATGTCTTGATAGATACGACAGTAACCCGATTTGTGTGCACTCACAATCAAAATTTTGACTCATAGATAGATAGGCCCAATTTGTATTCTTCATTTATATCCATCTATTTTTTCACTTTCTTCTTTCTTGGACTTGAACAAGAAACCAAAGAAGAATGGAGGTTTGCGTTTTGTAGGTATGTGGAGATGGTACCTTCCAGAAGTTATAACCATAATTGAGCATGATAGTATATATAATAGAATACTAAGAATTGATTGTTTGTATAGTTAAATGCTCATTATGGTTAGAAATAATTGTCACTTATTTCTTAATTTCAAAATCCAAGACTTAATGGTTGGTAATTGTAGAGCATGGAAATAACTAAGGAAAATGGAGAGATAATTCTATAAAGGTTAAGATTTGAACAAACCTATGTGAGTAATTAAAAAGATCATGCATTAAAAGTTGAGAATTTATTGGACCATGTGAGTGAATTTCCTAAACGCACAAACAAAACTTTTGTTGTCTCCTAGAGAGCAACCATCAGAGCCATTTACATTAGAGTGGGACGACATTGTTTCTCAAGGACAACAAATTAATTTTCGTGCCTTGGTATTTTTTTAAAACTTTCATATATTTTGTAATTCATCTTTGGGGTAAATATCAACTACTACTTCTCATTCAGTTACTTCATTAATTATTTGAGCATCCCACGAATTTTTCAACAATCTTAAGAAGTGATTATTTGGTGCTCACTTAATTAACAATTTTTTTTCTTATTCCTGATATGTCAAAATTGGTACCCTTTGATGGTAGTCACTACAAGCAATGTTCTGAAAAAATATTTATTTATTTAAAAGAAATTGGAATCGATTATGTATTGTTTAATGATGGTGTTATACATATTGGGTTAGTGAATAGCACAAGAAGACATCATAAATTAATACTTGTCTAGAAGAAATTATTCTACTAGAAACTTAAGATAAACAGAGACTAAAATAAATCTTTACCCAAACATATGACTCTGTTAGCATTTTTTTCCACTCCACTACCATTTTGAGCACCGTGTTTTTCTTTGAGAGACCATGTTCGACAACATATATTTCAGAAGACTTATCGACTTCGTTAGATTATGTAAACATTTTGTGTGATATATGAGGCATGGCCCAATTTCAAGTTAAATTTCCACTCATCAATTTATAATAAGTTTAGCTAGAATCATCGTGTAAGTAGGCCAATCTGGTGGTGGATTTGGTGATGACATTCATGTGTTGTTGTCAAACTATAGTAAGGAACACCAAATTAGTTAGCAATGAACTCAGTTACTGTTGGTATTTGTCTAAGGTTTAAACATGGTTAAGGTTTAAACAAGAGATGGAAGAATGAATTTCAGCATGTTAATGGAGTGCACACAACTGTGCGCCTCACTTTTGGGTGTGTGCACACCTCTCATTTCAGCAAGACAAAGAAGTGCGCACAGCTTTGAAGGGTCCAGCATCAGTGTGCGCAACAATCCTGCTCCTCCCAGGCCATGGCACCCAGTAAGTGAGGATGCTGGAGGAAGACCAAGGCAGCAGTGCCCCCTACCCAAGGCAGTGACGCCCAAAAAGTGGTGAAAAGGTGTTTTGCCGAAGGCCGCAACGCGCCCTGTTTAGTGCCTAGGCGCTAGGCACACTAATGCACACAAGATTAACTTGATTCAGCCTTTTGTTAAGTGTGTGGGTGGAAGTCCAAAACACACAACATCACTTAGGATTGATGGAGGGCCATGGTTGATTGGTCATCAAGATCTAAGGGTGGAGAATGACACTCAAGATTGGTCAAGAAGTTGGTGCACTATATAAAAGGTCACCTAGCTTCAATCTCAACACAACAATGTGATATAAACACAAGTGCGTGTGTGTGTGACAAAACATTTGAATGAGAGAATTGTATGAGAGTGCAAAGACATAGACATACAAGAGGGACTCATTAGAGAGGTTGGTTGTAAAGAGAGAGATTAGTATAGAAAGGGGATTCAAGGGACTTGTAAGTGGAATTTCCAAGGAGGAAAGTTCCAGGGTATCTCAAGACCTTATCACTTTCTTGTTCTCTTCTTTGTTTCTTCAAGAACTTGTGGATTCTTAGAGAGAAGTTGTTGTGAATGTAAGAACCATTGATTTAGTGCAGAGAGTTCGGAGGAACTCATGGGGACGTAGGCTATTGCCGAACCTCGATAACAATTGCTTGTCTTCTTTCTTGCTTTGGTTGCTGTATCTTTTCTTTACAAGTCATTCTAGACTTGGGTATTTGGAAGATCACCACCTGGGCATCTTGTCAAGGTGATTTCCAATAGTGATATCAGAGCTAGTACAGCTGGGTGTCAGAGCAAGAAGAGGTGTCAGAGCAAGACTCTAAGAATCGGAGGTCAACTTCTTGGGTGATTCAAGAACGGAGTTAAGATCTATATCTGATTATGTTCTTGAGGTGAATCAAGGATGAAGTTAAGATCAATATCTGATCGTGTTCTTGAGGGTGATTCAAGAACGGAGTAAAGATCAAGATCTGATTGTGTTCTTGAGGTTGATTCAAGAACGGTATTGAGATCAATATTCGATTTGTGTTCTTGAGATTTAGAAGAAGTTGGAGAGCAATTGTGGGTGATGAATAAATCTGGGATTATCTCTGTAAGATGGCTTCAAACTTCATGGTTGAGAAGTTTGATGGAAAGGGATATTTTTCCCTGTGGAAGTGGAAGATCAAGGATGTTCTTATACAACAGAAAGTGGACTTGGTGATTGGAGAAGATGATGCTTTTCCAGCAAGTACCACGGAGGACTAGTGGAATGAGATGAAGAAGATGGCATACAACACCATCTTCTTACACATGTCAAATAATGTCACAAAGGAGTGTGGAGACTTGAAAGATCCAGATGTCATACGGAAGAAACTAGATGAGTTGTTTCTTGCCAAGACTCTCCCTAATAAGAGGTATCTTCGTAAATGAATCTTTGCTTTTAAATTTGTTCCTAATAAAGTGTTGCAAGATGATCTTGATACCAAGATGAGGAGTGCATCAAGTAGAGAAGGGTTGTTCATTAGAAGAAGGCCAGCAACTCGATATGGCAACAATATCCATGGCTACTACCTGGACAGAGGTAGAGGAAAGAGCCATGGGAGCATGCATAGTAAAATCCATGGCTACTACCAGGACAGAGGTAGAGGAGAGAGCCATGGGAGAGTGAACAACAATATACATGGCTACTACCAGGACAGAGGTAGAGGAGAGAGCCATAGGAGAGTGCACAGCAACACACATGGCTACTACTGAGACAGAGGTAGAGAAGAAAACCATAGGAGAGCACATTCCAAACTGAGATTTGGAAGAAAGAGATGTTACTACTGCCATAAGGATGGTCATTTCAAGAAAGATTGCAAAGAAAAGATGAGGGATGAGGGAAGAAGCCATACCAAGAATAGAGAGGCTTCAGTTTCCAAAATAGAATAGCAAGATGGTGATGTTCTTGTGGTGTGCTCAAGTGTGAGCAAAGGGCAAGAAGGCAACGGGAAATGGATCTTGGATACCGGGTGCACTCATCACATGTGCCCTCACTGGGATTGGTTCAAGAATTTCAAGGAAACCAATGATGAAAGGGTCTTCTTGGGGAATGACAATTCTTGCCAAGTGAAGGGGATAGGAGACATCCAGTTGAGGATGTTTGATGGAATGACAAGGCTACTGAGGAATATGAGGTATCTTCAGGATGTGAAGAGGAATTTATCTCATTGGGGTAGCTAGATTCCATGGGGTACACATATAAAGTAGAGGGAGGAAAGATCAAGGTAGCCAAGGGATCTTTGATAGTGATCAAAGCATCAATGAAGGATGGTCTTTATACGATGATCAGAGACACGTACATCAAAGGTCAAGCAGCAAGCTTGATGACTGAGATAGAGAAGGAAACCCTTTGGCACACTCGCTTGGGACATATAAGCGAAGAAGGCCTGCAAGTTTTCAACAAGAATGGATTACTTGATGGTGACAAGGTAGAGAAACTCGATTTCTGTAAGAGTTGTGTTCTTGGGCAGCAAAATTGGGTCAGCTTCAACACCAGAGTGCACAAGTCTAAGAGCATTCTTGATTACATTCATGTGGACCATTGGGGACCAGGAAGGACACCAACACAGGGAGGTAACTTTTACTTTATGTCTTTAATTGATGATTATTCAAGAAAGGTTTGGGTTTATTTGGTTGGAAATAAATCAGATACTTTGAGTAAATTAATAGTGTGGAAAAAGCTGGTGAGGACTCAAAGGGGCAAGGTAGTTAAGGGGATAAGAACCGATAATGGCTTAGAAATTAACAATGGCATTCTAATATATAGAACGGTTGTGAAAACCCCTCAACAAATTGGAGTTGCTGAAATGATGAATAAGACCCTTATGGAAAAGGCTAGGTGCATGTTAGATGGATCCGGATTACCCAAATGTTTTTTGGGGAAGCAGTGTCTACTACTGCGTATTTGGTTAATAGATCACCCTCTAGGATTATGTACCATAAGACTCCCGAGAAGATATGGAGTGAAAAACCCCCTGAGTTAGATAACCTTAGGACTTTTAGGTGTGCTGCGTTTGCACATCAAAAGGATGATAAGCTTAGTCTAGGATCTAGAAAATATGTGTTTCTAAGATATGGGGAAAGGGTTAAGGGGTATAGGTTATGGTCCTTATAACAAAAAGGATTGAGACTCATAATAAGTAGGGATGTTAATTTTAATGAATTGTTATTTCCTTATTTGGAGAAAGCTAACCCTGCAGTGGCTAGTGAGCAAACCAGTTCGGTATTTGTGGAGCATAGCATCAAGGAGAATTCGGTTCAGGTAGAGCAAGGAAGGCAAGAGAGTTTGGACTAGGTAGAGCCCATTGATGAATGCCAAGCTCAGGACACTTATGAGAAGGCTAAACTGAAAGAGGATGATGTAAGGAGTCGGAAGGACTATCAGCTCACAAGAGACCGGGAAAGAAGGCTGGTCGGACCACCTTCAAGATATAGTTTTGCGGATGCTGTGGATGCAATAGCTCCTTGGACAGAAGGAGAGATAAGTGAATAAGAGACTTACATTGATGCCATAGGATGTAAGGATTCGCCAAGATGGAAGCTAGCTATGGAGGAAGAAATGGATTCTTTGAGAAAGAACAACTTCTGGGAATTGGTGCACATTCCTGGAAAACAGAGAGTTGTGGATTGTAAGTGGACTTACAAGATCAAAGAAGGGTACACTCCAGTAGATGAAGTCCGAAACAAGGCTAGGCTAGTGGCGAAGGGGTTCACGAGAAGAAAAGGCATGTATTTCAAAGAAACCTTCTCACCTGGACATAAGGTGGATGAAGTGGTGATTATCCTCATCTATGCCAATGATATTCTATTAGTTCGGAACAACAAGGAAAGGATGAAAAGGTTTACATCTCAACTCAATGAGGAGTTTGAGATGAAGGATCTTAGCCTTACACAAAAGATCCTTGGTATGAGAAGAATTCAGGAAAGGGAGAGAAACAAGTTGAAGGTTTCTCAGTCTTCTATGGAAGATGGTAAACCAGTGAAGGTTCCCCTTGCTGGTCATTTCAAGTTCTCCAGTGAACAATGTCCTGGAATGGATGAGGAGAAGAAGGAAATGGTAAAGGTCCCTTACTCTAGTGTGGTTGGACCAGTCATGTCCATGATGGTAAGCACTAGACCCGACATTTCTCAGGCAATGGGTGTTCTCTGTCGATTTATGAGTAATCCCGGAAGAAGCATTGGCTTGGGATGAAGTGGTTGCTGAAGTATTTGAAGGCTTAGTGGCAGCCGGTGGTAGCACTCTCAACAACGGAGGTAGAATACATAGTGGCTTCGGAAGCCATAAATGAGGCTATATGGTGCAAAGAGTTGTTGGACGAGTGGATGGTCCTAAAAGAGCAGGTGGTGGTGTCTTCGAATATCCAAAGTGCGTGGAACTTGTGGAGGAATTTTGTGCTCCATGAGAGGACAAAACATATGGATGTTTGGTATCATTACATTCCAAAAAATGGTACGAAATGATGCATTCATGTTGACAAGAAGGCCACAGAAGAAAGTCCTACAGATTTAGGTACCAAGGTTCTACCTCTAAGAAGGTTCAATCATTGCCTTGAACTTCTTAGGAATGGAGTCGGTTGAATGATGACTCAAGATGAGTTTGGATCCTGAAGTTCTCTGCACAATGGTTCGGGTTTAAACGCTTAGACAAAGGTAGAGATTATTGGTATTTGTCTAAGGTTTAAACATGGTTAAGATTTAAACAAAATATGGAAGAATGAATTTCAGCATGTTAATGGAGTGCACACAAGTGTGCGCCTCACTTTGGGTGTGTGAACACCTCTCCTTTCAGCAAGACAAAGAAGTGCGCACGGCTTTGAAGGGTCCAGCATCAGTGTGCACCGCAGCCCTGCTCCTCCCAGGCCACGGTGCCCAGGTCCTCCCAGGCCACGGTGCCCAGCAAGTGAGGATGCTGGAGGAATGCCAAGGCCACGGCGCCCCCTACCCAAGGCCACGGCACCCAGAAAGTGGTGAAAAAGTGTTTTGCCCAAGGCCGCAGCGCACCCTGTTCAGTGCCTAGGCGCTAGGCACACTAATGCACACGTGATTAACTTGATTTATCCTTTTGTTAAGTGCGTGGGTGAAAGTCCAAAATGCATAGCATCACTTAGGATTGATGGAGGGCTGTGGTTGATTGGTCATCAAGATCTAAGGGTGGAGAATGACACTCAAGAATGGTAAAGAAGTTGGTGCACTATATAAAGGGTCACCTAGCTTCAATCTCAACATAACAATGTGATATAAACACAAGTGTGTGTGTGTGACAAAACATATGAATGAGAGAATTGTATGAGAGTGCAAAGACACAGACATACTAGAGGGACTCATTAGAGAGGCTGGTTGTAAAAAAAGAGATTAGTATAGAAAAGGGATTCAAGGGACTTGTAAGTGGAATTTCCAAGGGGGAAAGTTTCAGGGTATATCAAGACCTTATCACTTTCTTGTTCTCTTCTTTGTTTCTTCAAGAACTTGTGGATTCTTGGAGAGGGGTTGCTGTGATTGTAAGAACCATTGATTTAGTGCAGAGAGTTCAGAGGAACTCAAAGGGATGTAGGCTATTGTCGAACCTCGATAACAATTGCTTGTCTTCTTTCTTGCTTCGGTTGCTGTATCTTTTCTTTACAAGTCATTCTAGACTTGAGTGTTTGGAAAATCACCACCTAGGCATCTTGTCAAGGTGATTTCTAACAGTTACTTATCCTTTTATCTAACAGAAAGGAAACTTCCATCAACATGTTAGTCAATCACCATAGTAAAAGAAAGATTGTATGTTTATCAGTTGGTCTATAGGACATTCAAAACATAGTAAGATGTATCAGTTTTTTCTATATAAATCATTTGTAAGAAAAGCAGAAAGAATTAGTAACATGGATGTTATAACTCACATTTTACATTACTTATCGAATTCCTTATTTGATATTTATTACTTTTTAATATATATTTTCAAATGATTGGTTTTATTCTAATTCTTATGAGTTTTTATATTGACAAATTATAATTGGTAGATACTAATATTATTCGTATGAGAAAATGAAAAGAATTAAAAAGAATTAATAATTAATTGCTTCCATGATAATTGAAAGCAAAATTGTTGATTTCAACACTTTTGTCGAAATGAATCATACTAAAAATGATAGTCATATTTTATATGTGCATGATGTTATTGTCTATTACCTTAAAATTAGTTTCTTGCCTACTATTGTGCTACATAGAGCTTATACATAGAGTAAAGCATAATTGGTAGTAACAATTAGTAACATATATATGTTGAAGTCTAAATCTAAAATGGTGTGAATTAATGATTTATTGTTGGCCTCTATTAATCGACAGATTTGTTAGCTATGTGGTTTTACTTATGTAAGACAAAAAGCTAGATGAGTTGAGATAATACACCAATTTTCTCTTTTTATATTATTATTTGATTGTAAAAAAATTCATGTTTCTATGTGTGTTACATATTTATAGCAGTGGAAAACTGGTCCATGCGTTTATATTATTAGGCATATGTTAACACTACCTAGCTAAATGCTAGCTTCAATTTACATTTATCATTATAATGATATAAGTGGAATGAAAAATGAATACCTTGTTAATCACAATGTTATTGTATTTATATCTACGTGATATTAATTCATTTGGGTGACTTTTTCACGCTGCAACTCATAATTAAGATAATTTATACTAACTTTATAGCACTATTATATGACTATGCTAGCTTTATGGTTCTAACTCATAATGTGTATTATTTTATTGATTCAATGATCGGTAAATAATTACTTTAGATACTATAGATTTTATCTTTTAAAGTTATGAGAAATTTATGGATTTCTAACTCCATGATAATGGTGGTAATTAAATCTTAAACATATCAAATACCTCTAATTATTTGGGGGAAGAAAAACAATTGTGAAGGTTTCGGAAATATAAGTAACTTTTATATTATTGGGGGTTCTTGTGGATTCAATGGTGTGTATATATCACCTGTACAGTAGTTCATGTATCAATTGATTCCATTGAAATTCTTGTGGAGTTTAAACTGTTGTTACAGATAGCAACTATTACCTGACAAAAGAAAGGAAATGTATTAATATGTTGGGATACATGTACGGTTCTCTAACCATGTCAAATTGGTAAGTAAATGGGATTTGTTTTATATGAAACTTGTTGAATGTTTTGCAAAGCATAAGCGAAAAATTATTTATTTAAAAAAATTGTGAATCCCATAATATATGATTTATGAGAGATTTGGAAAACATTATATGAAAATTTTATATATATATATATATATATATATATAATTAGAAAAAATGTGGGGAGGATTTAATGAAAAAGTTTATTTAAAAAATAACATGGAGGATTTAATGAGAAAAATGAGTTATTAAGAAACTCATAAACGTGATTAAAAGAAAATGTGAGGTTGTAAACGTAGATTTTTTTTATATAAATATCGGAAAAAAATAATGAGTCACCTCACATTAATTCTTGGGACTCAATTTGAGAAGTTATTTTTTGAGAAAATTTTTAGCATGTGTAGCTTAGAGATTTCCATTACAAAATGCGTCTAACTTAATGATATTTTTTTGTACATTGAAACAAGTAGGGTACTTAAATTATTATCTCGTGATTTGCTCATCGAGGAGTATCATGTATAATTTTGACCTAATGATCACGGGGCTTTGTAATAATGTGATTGGCCTAGTAAAGGGCATTGTTATGGTACGATTTGGCTCGTTGAGTAGCATTATGAAATAATATAATATTAAATTATGATATTATGTTGGCTCTAGTTGTGAATGCATTTTATGCAATATAAATTTTAGAATGAGAAATCCACCAATTGCAAAACATATGAGTACTTTAAGCCAATGAAAAGTAGGTTGGTATCTGTTTACTTTGGCTTGTGGTATCGTCTTTTGGAAATCATCTAAGCAGTCTATCATTGAGAGATCCACAATGGAATATGAGTAATTGCCTTGGAGAATGTTGCGTTTGAAGCCGAACGGCTAAGATAGTTATTTGTGGATTTATATTGTGGGGGAGATAAGACACATCTATGACTCTCCATTGTGATTGTCAAGCGTCAATATCATGTGCTAAAAATAAAATCTATTATAGGAAGAATATGCAATTAAGGCATACTTTTGTGAGACAGCTTATAATTAATGGAGTGCTAGCCAATGATTTTGTGAGGTCAGGAAGAAATTTAGCAGATCATCTGACAAAAGGTCTATCAAGAAAATTGGTTCATGATACATTGAGGGATGAAACCGAAACCCATAAAGTGAACTTCCTGTGATTGTAACGCAACCTATGTGTATGGAAATCACATCAAATAGGTTCAATGGGTAAAAATAAGCTCACAGAGAAACTCAAAGAAAGCGTTATTCATATTGTATGTCCCTCTCTATGGTATAGATAGTACTTACTGCTAAATATAGTAAAATACTTATTGCTAAATATAGTAAAATTGAGTAATAAGCTCTTAATGAACTCATAGCATGTATTGGTGTTGTCTGGCAATACACACTTAAAGGGTTCACCCATGTGGGTGTGAAGGTAGTGATTGTCTTCTATGAGAAATAGGGCAAACTCTCTAGAGCACCCATAAAAATCCAGGCAATACGCACGACCATAAAGTATCAAACCGAGAACTCATAAAAAGAGAAGATGATGTGTGTGTGCAGAAATTATATTTACGTAAAAATTGATTGGTTCACGACATTAGGTCACCAATCACTTGTAAATTACATTTTGTTACCCAAGGCATCGATTCAAGTCCATAAAATATTATTGTTTTAACTTCATTATTACCTATGTTCTTTTTCCTTTTAAAATTTTGAATCATGCGGAGAATCATTGGAAAATATAATGCTTTAAAATTTACTATTTAGGAAATTATCACTCACATGGTCCAATAAATTATCAGCCTTCAATGCGTGATATTTTTAATTACTCACATTAGCATTATTTTCATAATTATTTTCATGAAGTTACCAAGAATTAAGTCTTGGATTTTGAAATTAAATAAATAAGTGTCAATTATTGCTAATCATAATGAACATTTAATTCTACAAACCATCATTTCTTAGTATTCCATTTTATGTAATTATCAGCCTTCAATGCGTGATATTTTTAATTACTCACATTAGCATTATTTTCATAATTATTTTCATGAAGTTACCAAGAATTAAGTCTTGGATTTTGAAATTAAATAAATAAGTGTCAATTATTGCTAATCATAATGAACATTTAATTCTACAAACCATCATTTCTTAGTATTCCATTTTATGTACTTTAATGTTGACTTGTAGTTATAACGTCTGGAAGATTCCTTTCTTCACATACCTACAAACCACAAGCCTCCATTCTTATTTAGTTTCTTGTTCAAGACCCAAGAAAGAAGGACGTGAAAAAACGTATGGATACAAATGAAGAATATAATTTGAGCTTACCTTTTTATAAGTTTGAAATCTTGTTTGTGAATGCACACAAATTAGGTTATTGTTGTATATTAGAGAACGACTGTCAAAACTATTTGCATTGAAGTGGAAAGAAATCGATTCTCAATAGCAGTGTATTACTTTTTTGTATCTTGTATTTTCTTTTTCAATTTTTATATTTCTTATAATTCATCTTTAAAATAATTATCAATTAATACATTTTATTCAATTACTTTATTAATTATTTAAGCATCCAACTAACTTTTCCAAAAACTACTGGTTCAAGTATTACTGGGCATAAGCATCCTCGATCTTCGGTAGAGCACTCTTTTTAGCCGACTTCACCTAATAACTATTGTTGATATTGGAAACTTAGTCGTTAGAATATTATATTTTTGTTATTTGTATCCTTTAAAAAATATTTTATTTATTTGCTATTTTAATGGCATTTTCATTGATTACACAAAAGTAAAATGATTTTATAAAATAACAAATCTACCTTCCCAGACCCACATTATGATCACATAAAATCATATGGTGAAAACTTCAAAATTGCAAAATCAATAACAGATCTCATACACACGGAGAAAAAATCACATCAAAAAAGCATTGTTTCCATTAAAAAAATTTTAAAAAAAAACATTTTTATAGCATGCATGGGCATTTAACTAGCCTTTAAATCAAGTAATTTTGTTTATAAAAACTTCATAAATACATGTTAATGTGTGAAGTGTGATCTCATAGAAATAAAATCACATTAAAAATAGTATTATTCCCCTGAGAATTACAAGCAAATCAATGCATAGCACGGAAATTCAAACAGCTTTGATGAAAATTTCGTAAATACAAAATCCAAGTGTGATTTGTGATTTCATAAACAGAGAAAAAAAAATCATATTAAAAAGTGCAATGCTCCCATAAAAGTTACGATTAAACTCGTGCATAACACAAGTATTTAATTAACCATTAAAATCAAATGAAATATTTTGATGAAAATTTCGTAAACACAAAGTTAGTGCGTGAATTGAGATCATAAACAAAGATAAAACTACAATGAAAAATCATCTTCTCATGATAAACCCATGTATTTATTTGATTTATGAGGGCTGCCCCCCCTGGGATTGTTTGTATTTACATTGTTTCTTGATTATTGAATGAATTTCTCCTAGGCGAAAAAAAGAAACTTGTTGAAGAGAGAGTAAATTTAAATAAACAACTCATTATTGATTTAATCTATTTTAATTAAAAAATAAATAATTGGGCAAAATCTAATAAGTATCTAAGTAAAATCCATCCTATTAATAATGGGATACACTGAATATGTCCAGAAGCGTACCTCATCAACCCGTATATAAATAAGCATATTAATCTCCAAAGCCACAGTGCAATCGGTTATCTCCTCTATTTAGGGCCAAGCCGGATGAGCAACCGAAAGGAAGATTAAGAGAAGAGGTAAGCTTCCCTGCTGCTTTCACTACCAAATTTTTAAGAGAGATCTACATTTTTTCCTGTGCTTTATAAGTTCAGCCCAAACTTGCAATCAAGTTATGATATTTTTATCTTTTCCTCGTTTAGCTGCTTCGATAATTGTAATCAATTTCTATTTAGATTTGAAGGACAAAAAAGATAAGTGCATGTTTGGAGAGGGTTTTTAAAAACCTTTTTCCAGTGTTTAAACACTGAAAACACTTCTCAAACACTGCTTGACTTGTTTGGCTAGCAGCGTTCAGAAACAATGTTTAAACACTGTTTTGTTAAAAGAGCTTTTCAAACACTGGATTTAGAAAACTCCAAAACGAAGTTTTCAGTGTTCATTTTGATGTTTGAAGTCGTAAATCACTACTCAGAGTTCCTGCTCTCTGCTCTCTTCTCTCGATTTTCATTCCTCGCCTCTTTCACTCTAATAAACCAATCTTTTTTTCCAAACGAATTGAAGTTTCTCTGAAGAATCGCTTCTTCTCCATCATTGCAACAATGGCGTCCTCATCCAAAAAGGTAACTGAAAATAAAAAGAAAAAGAAATTCAAGATTGTTTTCCTCTAATTTCTCTGCTTTATCATTTTTTTTTTATGCAAGAAAGAAATGTTACTCGTGAATTATCAGTCAGCGAGAGAGTGAAAACTAAAAAGAAATAAGTGGATAGATACAGACAGAGAAAGAGAGCAAGCCAGAGAGAGAATCTGGCCGTTCTTCTGGCTTGCAATTTTGGGCTCTCTTTTTCTTTTTCTTTGTCTGGAGAGAAAAATTAGTCTGTGTATGAACTATGAAGAACAACTTTTAGGCCGGCCAGGTGGTAAATGGGTGATCTTGCTTTGAAGCACAAGTGGTTTTGGCTCTAATGGCAATCTTATCTAAATCTGTAAGTTCTTCTATTCACAGTGTTCCTCTTAGCAATTTTTGTCTCTTATTTTGGTTTTGCTTTTTGTATGCTACAAATTTTCTGGTTAAAAAAGATATAAACTTTAAATCTCATTGCAGGTTTAGGATGAAATTGGCTGTTGTTCATTTCTGCTTTGAAGATTCTTGTTTTTTTCTCTTCTTTTTATTTGTTTTCTCATTGACCAAACCCCGAAGAGCTCAAATCTGTTTCTTCTTCACATTGTTCTTAGTTATTGGGTGGGAATCGTGAACTAACATTTCTTTTAATTTGTCTGATCTTACTCTGAAAGAGATAGGGCTAATCACATTTTGGTTTTATTTTACTTTTGCGTTTCTTGGTTGTTCTAAATAAACAGTTCTAGATAGATCTGGAATAATTCTCCTTCTGTTTTGAAATCTAGACCAGACCTTGTTTATTTGAGCACCCAATGAGATTGTTATTTCAAGTTCTGAGGAGAATGCTGGAATTCTAGTTTATCTGGCAGTAAATTTCATTATATTTAGTAATTATACGGAAAATGCAGCATTTGGTTGCCCATTTTTTTAGAGCAAAAGAGTTACTATTTTACATTAATTAGCTTTAACTTTGGTCATGAAGAAAATGGTCTCATGCTCTACAAATGTTGGTAGTTAAATAAATTTTATCCACTTAACACATATCTATAACTGCTTTGACTCTAGGATCATAACATTCTGCTTCTGAATGAAAGGCTATGCCCCCGTGGTACTTTGACTGTTATCCTTGATTTCCATCTTCAATGAATCACACATGGGCCTGGAAGATATTGTGGCATTCTTGTAGTTTCATTCTGTAGGGATTAACTAGAACTACATATTTCTGTTGGGTTTTAATATTCTATTGGAAATTTAGAATTTCTCATTCTTTGTTTAAATTGTTTTGTTGTGCCAACCTCAAGTAGCTGGAAGAGGTTGTTGAGGTTTTAAGTTGATTCCTACGCTTCTCTCTTTCTATCTATCTGCATCATCTGCTCGTTTCAACTTGTCTTTAATTAATGTAGACTTTCACTAATTAATTTAAACATAACTCAGTTTCTGATGCTGATTGCTCCCAACATGTTGACAAGTCTTCAGAGTCTCATATCACTTTATGTTATTATTCTCAAACAGATGGCAAGCACTATGTTTGTCATTGTTTTTTGTTCTGTTTTGTTTTATTTCTTTGTATTTGTAATACCAAAAAGAGAAAGAGAGCTTATAATCTGACCAAAACTTCTACATTAAAGATTTTAACAAATTTGCGACCTCTGGAATTTCTACATATTGTTTCCCTTATATTAGCATCATATTCACATTAAAGAGATTGAACCAAAACCAACTATAATGCGCTAGAAAGGATGCGGCACAATGCAAGATAAGTTTACAAGTTTTGGAGCTCCCAGGGTGTTATCACTTTGTAATACTGGAGTTTGTGGATTATATGGAAAATGAGGCAAGATAGGGTTTAATCAACTGATTTTGCTGAGAATGGACAGGAAGGTGAAGTCTTGATGTATTATATGAAATTTTGGAGATCCTGCGGAAGTTTGTGTCATATCAATGTTTGGAACATTCAGAATTTGGAACAAAACATTACTCATTACTTTGGCATCATTACTCATTATCAGATTCTTTGAAGTTTCATCAGGCTGGATGCATAAGAAGCGTGATGCATAAATTATTTGGGTAGACTTGGCTTATTCTTATATTCATCCCAGTCAACTTATCCATAGCCGGCCATTCAGAATAAGAAATTCTGTGCTGACAATTCATTATGATATTGTTTTTGCTCCAAGAAAATTCTAAGATTGCAGGAATAACACATTGTTTCAATCCTTCTTAAAAATGTTCTTAGAACTTATGAATACTCAATTTATTCTCATGTGGGATGGTATCTTTGAGAGGAAAAAAAATCAAAATGATTTTTTTCTTGCTGTTGGTACGGGAAAGCTCCTGAAGCAGCTATCTCTTGCGGAAAACTGAGGTGAAATCACTGCAGAAGAAAAGAAGTAAAAATTAACTTACATAAAATCATATTCATGTCTGTATATCTAAAATTCTTCATATAAAAGGTATTCCCTTGTTTGCTTCTGCAGAGTCTGGCACTCCATCTGCCTTTCTTCGACTTTCTTGTTCTTCATTTAAAATTCAATTGTTGTAGGTGTTGAGAACTTGCCACATGCTGCTTCTTCAAATGGAGTGAGAGCTGTTAGTTTAAGGGGACACAAAGAATTGTTGTTGCTTTTGTAGGCCTTGATAGTCTTATGGGCACAAAAGAGTAGGTTTTGTTTAGTCTTTTGACTGTTAGCTAATGGAGATTTATGTACTTTTTTTTGTATTGGATTTTAGTTTTACGTGGCTTTGGTTTTATTGTAAAAACTGGTCCTTATGATGATTGTTTCATCATTTTTTTTTTGTTAATGCTAGCTGTTTCTAACATTTGAATGTATGAGAATTCATTATGTTAAGTTTTCTGCAGTGTTTAAGGTAGCTTTATATAGTGCTCTTGGTGTTTGGTTTTTGGAGATTTTTGGTGATCTATTCTGCAACTTCTACGGAGTTATCTGGTGGGCTGATTCTGAAGTTTGTTTTGGTTTCAATTTTTCTGGTTGTTATAGTTTTTCGAGTAGACTGTTTTCTGAAATAAAAAAAATAAAAAAAATCTTGAGGTTCCCTGTAGCTGGTTTTGTTTGTGTTTTTTTTTTTTGTAGTTTTCTGTAGCTTGTTTCAACGAACTCTATAAGTTCTCGCTTCTTCAATAAGTCTTTGATCTTTGTGTGCTATGGTTAGACTTCTATAGCTCTTTTTCAGATGATAAATAATTGCATTTGTGTGACCAGTTTGCACTAAAATACATTTTGTTCCAAAGTCATCAGCTTGACGAATCAATTGTAAAAAAATTTTGTCAATGCTCGTATGGACACGCAAATATATTAGTATTATTGTAGTTCCTAATTGTTTTAATTGTAGTTCCTAATTGGGCAGTTGAGGCAAACCTGTTTGAAGGAAGAATTTTGAGTCATTTATTTCCGTTTTATCAATTTATTTGTATCAATTTATCAAATTGTAAAAGTTGTATTGTATATTTTATTTTAATTTTTAAGAATTTATTTAACAAACAAACATTAGAAATAAAATGGGTTAGATGTTGAAATGTTATCAAATTGTAAAAGTTGTATTGTATATTTTATTTTTATTTTTCAGAATTTATTTAACAAACATGACATGATCAGGGAAAGAGTGTTGTCATGTTTGATCGATGATATATAAAAAATACTAACATTTTAAAAATAAAATAATATTAATATTTCTAAGTATTTGGTGTGTGCTTAAAAAATTGTATTTAGTAAATATGAGAAATAAAATTAATTTTAGATATTAAAATTTAAACTGAACACTGAAAGCTGAAAACAATTACAAGAAAGTGTAATCCAAACAGTTTTCTATTTTCAAAATAGTTTTTGAAAACTGATTATCCAAACAACATTTTTCTGAAAACTATTTTGGAAACAGTTTTCAAACGCTGTTATCCAAACATGTTTTCGAACACTGAAAACTGAAAACTGTTTTCAGAAACTCTTTTCGAAAACAGTTTTCAAACATTGAAAACTGAACACTCTCCCCAAACATGCCCTAAAGTTACAAAAAGTTTCTCTTTTGGATGTTTGAATCCGGTGGTAGATTGCAGATTATTGGGGTGATTTTCTTTTTCTTTTGGGTTTAATTGTCACTGTTACTTTAATATGGTTCAGATATGCGATAGAAAAGAGCGCTAAAAATATTGAGATTGACTTAAGTAGATTAGAGTATGATAGGTACTTAATCCAGCATTACACTTTTCCATCACATTTGCTTAATCGGTCTAGCTTTAGTTTCCTAAAAGCCCTTTGTTTGAAATTTGTGGATGTGACCAAGGACAACCTTGCGTTTTTCTTATTGAATTGTTCTTTTCTCGAAGTGTTGTGTGTGACAGAGTCGATGAGTTTGGTAAATCTTAAAGTTTCTGGTCCATCACTTAAGCTGAAATACTTGGAGATATGCGACTGCTGCTGGAAGGTGAATCATCTTGAGATTTTTGCTGTAAATCTTGTGTCATTTAGGTACTCAAGCTCAGGGAAAGATATAACTATTCTTTTTAAGAATGTTCCCCGCCTCACCGAGGTATCATTTGGTGGAAATTTTGCTTTTGTCCATTGTCGTAAGCTTCGGAAGTTTTTGAGCATTCTCTCATGACTGGAAACATTTATTTATCATCCATTCTTCAATTCATGCAGTAGAATGCAATGAGGAGTTGCGCAATGAAAATCCCTTTCAGTTCTTATACTAAACCAGAAAGAGCATACTTCCATAAATAAGCATGATAAGAAACAAAGTTCTTAAAAGACTACACACTGTGTTCTAGATATCCTAAAAACCAAGTAATAGATAAATCAGAGACTTTTTCTACACGAAAATTTAAAAGTATTAATCTATTCTTTTTGGTATAGATGTATGATGCTGATGCAATCATCTAATATTAATCAATGCAATATTTCGTACATTTGGAAATCAAGAATTGGCATGCTGATAAATGTATCTTACTACTTAAAATTATTCCTTGAGTTTACATGGGCATTCATTGAAGATGTAATTTTATTTAATATTATTAGCACTGTGCCATATTGTCAAAAATTTTGATTGAACAATTGACATTAATCAACAATATCAACATCAAGAGGATTGCTCTATAAATGGTTCAATATCTTGTTGGTTGATTTTTTTTTTTCCTTTTTAACAATGGCATTTGGGGATTAGCTCAGACTAATCTTTTATCGTTATTTGTTGACACATACTAAATAATTATTAAGATTAATATTAAACTTTTGATTGATAGGAAAAAAAAAACATAAAAAAAGAGAGAAAGTTATAAAAAAAAAGGGGAGGAATGCCCTTTTCGACTTTTTGAAGAGTATAAAATAATTTAAAAAGAAAGAAAATAAAAATAAATAAATAAATAATACTCTGTAAAATCAAATTTGAATAGAAAAAATAAAATAAAAATGTTAAAAAAATGAATTTCGTCTTCCATCAGGAGAAATAAATATATAAGGATACTCTTGTTATAACATCAGAAGAAAACGAAGCTCATAAAGACAACAAAATCAGCATTACAGCCCACCGTGCCATTTTAGAAAAAGAAGAAATATTTCTTTTTATGGTGAAAAGAGTAGGAAATCCAATACACAGAAGAAAATACTGCGCATTTACAAATGTTCACGCTCTTTGATTTTAGAGAGAGAAAAAGAGACAGTAGTCTCCATCCTCAAATCTGATTGGATCTTAGACGTCGCCATTGGAGAGGTTGACGGAGACACAGAAAGTGAGCCCCAGAGAGCAAAGTGTGTCTGCGGCGGCAAGAAAGAAGACTTGATGGGTATATGGAAATGGGTCAGGTAACCGGGATATTGTCGCCATCTCTGGCAATGTTTTCGCTGGTTAGGCTCTTCGGCTCCATCCTCTTGTCTACAAGAAAATATTAGAGAGAAAAAAAAACAAAAATCAAAAAACGCGTCAAATACCTTTGATTAATCAAACAATTTTAATGGAGTACTACGTACCTTCGTGCGTAACAAGCAAAGATTTGGAACAGATCATATATAGACGTTACCTTGTGTAACTTTTTTTACTGTTCGGTAATTAATAGTACAATTTTTATGATGTCAATTATTTTTTAGAGTGAGCAAAGTAACTGTTGTCTTGTTGAGTTAACAGGGTAATCAAACATTCACTGATTTATAATTTTTTACCCATTAAAATTTACTATCCAGGATATTTACTTTCAAGTGCTGCATAGACCCTACCGTCTGACATTGCAAATAATGTCACTGTAACATAACTATTGGAAAAGTGCAAAATTGGAAATGGGTAAAATTGAAAATAAAGCAACACATCTATGAGTAGAACTATTAAAAGTTCAAACAAGTCATATCAATGACTACTTACTGCGTTCGTCTCCATCACTCCCACTCCTCTCCCGCGTCAGCCATCCCTTTCCTCTCAATTTTTTTTGAAGCAGTTTTTGTTTAAGTTGAATGTACAACACTCTGAGAACACATCAAATATATATATATATATATATATATATATAAAAGCAACTCTTTTTAGGGATTATATAACCTTTAACACTCACAATTTAGTCCTACGGTCCCAAAATGGCTTGAACAGCAAATTAGTAGAATTTCTCAGAGATTAATTAGAGATTAGAGACTGTTGTTATTTGTCTAAGTTTCAAACATATCCAAACATAGTCTAAAGTTGGTTAAAGTCCAAATCAAAGGTGGAGTATGAAATTTTAGCAAGTTAAAAAGTTGCACACAAATGTGTGCTAAAGTATTGAGCGTGGCAAGGTCAGGCATACTGCTGTGGAAGTTTCTGTCCACAGGCAGGAGGTGTGCGCACAGCATCAGGAGGCTGCGGCATCAGGTCACGCCGCAGCACACGGCACCACACCAAAACGCACAGCATCACTTGGAGAGTGATGAAGGGCTGAGATTAAAGGAAGAACATGATCAAAGGGTCAAGAATGATTCACAAGATTGTCCAAGAATTAAGAGGCTATAAAAAGGGTTTCTTAGCCTCATTTCAAGTGGTGAAAAAGGTGTGTGAGAGAACCACACAGGTTGTGACATTGTGAGATCATTGTAAACACAAGAGAGAATTTTGTGAGAGACATAAACACAAGAGGGACTCTTGTAGTGAGGCTGGTTGTAAAGAAGAGAGGTTAGTAGAGAATTGATAGAAAGCATTGTAATAGGTCTATCACTTTCTCGTTCTCTTCTTGGTTCTTCAAGAACTTGGATTCTTGAAGGGGATTGCTGTAACTTTGTAAGAACCATTGAGATAGTGCAGAGAGTTCGGAGGAACTCACAGGGACGTAGGAACATTGCCGAACCTCGACAACAAATTACTTGTCTTCTTTCTTTCTTTGATTTTCTGTTCTTGTGTTCGATTGCTGAAATTCTTTCTACAAGTCATTCAAGACTTGAGTGTTTGGAAGATCACCACATGGGCATCTTGTCAAGGTGATTTCCAACAGAGACTATTCTCAATCTCCGATATTTTTTAAAACAAAAATTAAAAAAAGCAAATATAACTATGATTTATGAAATATAAAATGGAAGTAAAAAAATTGGTAATTAGACTAACCAAACATGTTTTTGGTTTTCAAGAGAAGAAAACTAGACGAAAATTTTACAAAGTACACATCTACATATAGCCATTGTTTATTATTATTTCTTTTTATCCATGATAAGCACCTTTTATATATATTTTCCATGATAATCATCATTTGATTTTGTATAAAAGACTTGAACACAAATTGCAATCAATTTTAAATTTAATAATATAAACACTCATTTTTGCGTAATTATATTGAACGTCAAAATCATAAGTTGTCCAGTTCTTTTAAAATTTTGAAAACAAAGCAATTGAAAACAAAAAGTATAAAACTAGAAACATTACTAAACGCACCGAACGTCATTTTTATTTTATTTTTTCACCATCTTTTTTTTCTTTCCTATCAATTAAAACCATTTGGTCAATTAACAAGAAGTTCAAGCAATTTAAGCAGAGATATTGAAACTGTCATGAAACAAAAGATTGTGAATTCTTCCTTAAAAAAAATATGAATTCCTTACCATAGAATTTTTATTCATTTTTCTGTAATTAATGAATATCTTATGTTTGATTGTAAAAGATGTCGTTACAATGTATCATATGACTTTTCTTTAATTTCTTTTGCAAGATTAGATTGATGGAGCACAGAATCCAGATGAGGATGACAAATAGTACTTAGACTCAACGGATATTTGATTCTTGTGAGAATCGATTTTTTTTGTATTTGAAATAATTTAAAAATTTTAGTGGATTGCATGAACTAGTTTATGAAATTTTTGTTCTGAACAACATTTAGAATAAATCAATTTAACAGGTATTTAAAATATCACAAATTACTATTATTTACGAAGGAAAATCCATCGACAATAATGCTTAAAAACTACAATCGCAGATAGTAACTATGATGGAAACCTATGACAGACACTTAAAATTATCTGCAACAGATTTGTTGTCACAGATAATATTAATAAAATATATATTTTTTATTTTTTTCAATGGCGACCAACAAATCAGCGAAAAAATTTCCTTCGCTAAATTCATCACATGTAAGTATTTTCTATGACTGAATTTTTTCCCATTGCTAAAAACATTATCTGTGATGGTGTTTTCTATGACAAAATTCCGTCGTAAAAGCCTTTCCGCGATAGATTTGAGGATTATCAACGACGAGAAAATTTTGTCGCTGAAAATGATTTTTCTTGAAGTGAACTATTTTTTATATTATGACATAATGGTCACCATGTTAGAATTTTATTATTTGAGCTATCACTAATTATAGTGGTTTTGGTTTTATAAAATCGGGTTAGTAGATTAACCAAAACCGGGTTAGTGGATTTGGTCCAATGAGAAAAGTACGAGATTCTATCTGTTGTTAATTGATGATCATGTTGTTTGGGATTGTATTCATCTTAATATTATTAATGTGGATCAGCAGCTAATGTAGGCCTTAGTCCAATATGACCCATAGATGGAAAGGCCCATTTGAAATTCAATAACTATGGTTATTGATGTGTATACAAACATGCTAGGTCCCTTCTTTGGCTTCTAGTATGTTTGAATATTCAATTTTTTATCCATCTAAGAAAGTTGTTGTTGTAGGAGTACAAAGCGGAGGATCTAACCCCGAACAAGCTTATGTCGTGAAGTAATTCAACTTTTCGCTGGGACAATGACTCAATGAGATATGTGATTTATTTTTGTAATTATCTGTGTTCTAAGTTTCATGTATGATATTATTGTTTATGTTTATTTAGCTTACAAATGGTATCAGGTCTGACTCTTGAAAACTCGACCGACGATTTTAATCGGTGGATTTTCGGACGTGGACCACACCACACAGCGAAGTCATTGTGCTCAAAGGTGGGGAGATTATCATATAGATAGAAACAATAATATCAAACATGAAATTAAAGCACAAATAATTTCATAAATAATTGCATAAGTAAATCACATAGCTGATTGTGCCATCGTAACAGCAGAAACTTGAATTACCTCATAGCAGAAGTGATCAAGGTTAAGTCTTCTTCTTTGTACTCCGACAACAGCAGTTGTCTCAAATGAATGGAAAATTGAATACTCCGATGTACTGTGAGCCAAAGAGGGGACCTAACACATTTATATACACATCAGTAACCCTAGTTACTGAGAGTCCAAAGGGGTCCTTCCATCTACGGGCTATATTAGACTATGGCCTACACTAGCTGTTGACCCATATTAATAATATAAAAATGTGTACATGCCCAAATAACATGATCACAAATTAACAACAGATGAGCTCTCATACTTTTCTCATTGGACCAAATCTGCTGACTCAGTTTTACAAAACCAAAACACTATAATTAGTGGTAGCCCAAAAAGAAAAATTCCAACATTCTCTCACTTGGGCAATACTAATTATAGCTCTAAATTCTTCTTTTTGAAAAAAAAACGTTTTACTCAATTTAAAATGACTCTCGGGTCAGAAAACTTGATTTTATTGTTGTCACATTTGAAAAACAATTTGGTCATCTAAGACAACATCTTAAACGACTTGGTCCTATTAAACACCATACATGGACTCATGGCAGTCATTGTGCTCTATTATTCACACAAAACCCATCCATGGTTACGTATGCAGATAATAGGAACCATTAATAATCGAATTTGGACAGATTTTTTTTCTGCAACTAGGTCTGATTCGGGTGGGTCAAACCTTGCCAAAAGACAGAGATGACGAATAGTGTGTGATACGACGAAGCCCACGCACGAGCCTGGCATGTGAGACATTATTTTTGGCCTTCGTTTTTTGTGTCGTCTAAATTATTATTTGATAATAATTGTCATAGTTTTCTGGAAAAAAAATTGGGTTCAATAAATATTTATTTTTGAAAATATGTGATTAATTGTTTATTTCTCGATATATGTGCATATATTATGAAATTTTATTTCATAGTAAATTATTTTGATATGCTGATATTTTGTTAACTGTAGGTACTTCCCTAGATTATTTGTCATATTTATTGTACACTTATCTTGAAAGAAAATGTAGAAAATATGCACATTGTGAGAAATAATTTATCCAATTATTTAAATATATTTTGTTGTATTCAAGACCTGTGGTAAGGATGCAACTGTTGATTGTTTGGTGACTCATAGAGTTACATGTTGTTTAGAGTTCCTTTTGTTGTTTGGTCACATGCATGCTTATCATTTTGTATGCGTCTGTGGTTGTAAAGGGCATTATTGTTTATCCTAGTTTTAGGAAATTTTATGGGTTGATGTGGGTATTTGCTGCCAAAGTGACACACTCATTGATACTTGTAGGATTTCACTAAAATATATTGTGGGATGATTACTGTTTATCCTAGTTTTGGAAAATTTGCATGGGTTGATGTGGGTGTTTGCTGCCAAAATGACGCACAGATTGATACTTATTGGATCTCACTAAAATAGGTTGTGGGATGATTTTAATTTCATCATGCAGTTACCTACCCAAAAGGGGTAGTTGTGTGCTATAATTTATGAAAATACATTGAACACTATGGGAAGATAATTGGTCTGTTTAGAAGGCTTGTTTGCCCAGAGGGGACAATTATTTCAAAAAACTGAAATATTGTCTTCATATGCTTTATGTGTAGAGTTTCTAAGTGTATATTGTATTTTCTGCCTAAAAGGGAGTTTATAACTATACTTTTAGATTCTCTGTTTTGGAATATGTTAGTTATTGTCATTATACTAATGTGTTGCATTCTTATCTTGAATCAGTCTCCTTTTCTGTGAACAATAACCAAGCAACCATTGAGATCCTGACTAGTTCAAATTATAAAAGATGGAAGGAGGATGTAGAATTTGCCTTATTGCATAAGTGTTTAGATCACATTTCTGGATAGAATGTTAAAAGGCTTATTGGGGATATGAAGACTTGTGTTTATTGTATTAGGGGAAAGTTAACCAAAACCAATAAAAGAGCTCAACTTATAGTTCTGATCTTCCAAAAATAGTGCACACTGATATTAGCAGACCTATATCACGTACCCTAGGTGGAAAAAGTTATTTCATCACCTTCATTGATGATTTCTCCCAGTATGAATATCTTTACTTGATAAAAGAGAAATCGAGGTGGTGAATTTCATTGGTTTTGAAGAGAATATGGTAGATCAATGCATATACCTAGAGGTTAGTGGGAGTAAATTCATTTTCATGGTTCTTTATATGGATGGATTTTTGTTTCCTAGTAATGATCTTGGTTTATTCCATGAGACAAAATAGTTGTTGTCCAAAGACTTTTGATATGAAAGATCTTGGTGATGCGTCTTTTATGACTTATTGTGGTTAATTCCATCTCTAGACCACTGGTGATATACTGTGACAATAGCTTTTCTATGTTGTTTTCAAAAGCAATAAAAGTTGTAGTGGTTATAAACAAATTGAGCTTAAATACCTTACAGTCAGGGATTTAGTAAAGTAATGAGATATTATTGTTGAGTACATTCAAACGGAGAACATGGTTATTGATCCCCTAACCAAAGATTAGTGACCTATTTTTTTAAGAAACATGTTGATAGTAAGAGTGTTTTAGAATCTTTTGATGTTCTAGGTTAGTGGGAGTTATTTATATTTTAATATTTTGGTAACTGAATTTATATAATTTTGGAGTCCATTGTGTTTTGGGTACAATAGTTGGATATTGTGATATTGATTGATGATTATCGTATATATATTTTCATTCATATTGTGTTATCTTATCACTATATACGTATGAATGTGTTTGAATAGATGGCATGTCATGTTGTTCAAACTTTAAACTTGGTGTCAGTTTTGAGCTTTGTCAGGTATGTCACGTGGTTGACACCCTGTTGAAACCTAGAGGTATTTTTGGAGACATACCATGTTGTTGATGACTTCTCTGGCCTATAAATAGGAATGTTGTACGAAGTGTCATGTTGAGCACTGACAATGGAAATACCACAATATTTGATCACCCTGTGGGATGCTATTTTCTTGCTACACTACCACATTGGATCCATGATCATCTACATGTGTAATCATATATTGGTCTTGTATGAATAATAGAACACAATGGCAGCAATGATTCTATTTTTGGTGTTTTCATAGGATCGGGTCGTTTAAGATGTTGTATCAGAGGACCAAATATTTTTTTCAAATGTGGCCACAATAAAATCAAGTTGTCTAACCCGGGAGTCGTTTCAAATTGAGTAAAACATTTTTAAAAAAATTAGAGCTACAATTAGTGAAACCCAAGTGGGAGAATGTTAGAATTTTCCTATATGGGCTACCACTAATTATAGTAGTTTTGGTTTTATAAAATTAGGTCAACGGGTTTGGCCTAATGGCCCAATGAGAAAAGTACAAGTGCCCATCTGTTATTAATTGGTGATCATATTGTTTGGGCTTATACATATCTTAATATTATTAATGTGGGTTAGCAGTTAGTGTATATCTTAGTTGGCTCATAGATGGAAAGGCTCATTTGAGTGTAATTTTTACATGATTTTTATTACTCTTTTACTTATCAAAATTGTTAGTTTTCTTTTATTTCTTGTGATTTTATTTTATTTTATTTGCTTGTGCCGCACTTTTTCATATTTTGTATTATATTTCCTTTTAGTTACTTTCTTATTTCATATTTTCCTAGTAGTAGAAGTATTTCTCATTTCAGTGTCTTTCTTTTTCCTAGGCTGCTCTTTTTTCTATGTGTGTTATACTTCCTTTTAGTTACTTTCCTATTTCATGTTTTCCTAGTAGTAGAAGTATTTCCCATTTCAGTGTCTTTCCTTTTCCTAGAAGGAATAGTATTATTGTACTTTCCTTTTCTTTTCTAGGAGTTTTCTTATATAAGGTCAGCTGTCCTTGCCTTGTAAGCACAACAGATTTTTTTCTAGACAAGAGAATAAAGGGAGAAGAGAATGAGGGCGGCTGCCAAGTCTCAATGAAGAGAGATCTTTAATAATCTTGAATGCTTCATCAACTTATTTCAAGCAAAAGAATTTTATTCTCTTCTCTTTAGTTTTCTTTTGATGCATTCCAAAAAGAACATGGTTGATTTCAGATTTTTTATGAACTAATTTTATTTTTCTAAGGCTTTGATGTAGTCTAGCTTTGAACACACAATTTAAATTCCGAGTTATTTTCTTTCAAAGCTTTTTATGTCGAATGTTTATCCTTGATCTTATTGCTTATAATTTTTTGGCCAATTATTGTTTGATTTATTGAATCATAATGAAACCGAGAGGTAATTTGTGATTAGAAGCTTTTAGGATTAAACATCATTAGTTGAGCGAAAGATAGAGATACTTTACCGCAATTAATGTGATTTTAGATTAAGAAAAATCCAAAGAACTTAATGAATCTTCAAATAATTTAATTTACATAAAGATATGATGAATTATTAGGTGGAGATATTTCTAATGTCATTCAAGAGAAAACATTGAATAATCAAGGGATTTATTTTTCATCAACTAGAAAAATTGGAATTTTATAACAAGGAATAAAAAATTGTGTGAGATTAGCTAGGCGAAATCAAAAGCTCTAAATTATTTGTATTATCTCTACAATCTTAAGTTTTCTTTTCTTTTCTTTTAATTTATCTTTGTCAAGCACTTTAATTTAATTTAGGTGGTAAAGTCAATAAAATTTTGGTTTTATTGCCAAATAGTAAATAATTTGGTAAATTTCAATGCTCAATTGCATAATTAGTCCTTGTGGGTTCGACAATTTTTTTTTTTAAACTTTACTACTTGTTGCGATTTTGTTCACTCGCAAATATTTTCACACGAGACTCTCAGTAACTAGGGTTACTGATGTGTATATAAACAAGTTAGGTCTCCTCTTTGGCTCCTAGTATATTTGAGTATTCAGTTTTTTATCTGTTTGAGAAAACTGTAGTTGTGGGAGTACAAAGAAGAAGACTTAACCTTAATCAAGCTTCCACTTTGAGGTAATTCAAGCTTCTGCTATGATGATGACTCAATCAGGTATGTGATTTACTTTTGTAATTATTTGTATTCTAAGTTACATGTATGATATTATTGTTTATGTTTATTTAGCCTACACACCAACAACTTATATTTCCCGGACTTAGGTATGAGTATTGGACACAGGTATTCATTCGAGTGTCAGATTTATCTATTTTTTATAAAAAAAAATTTATTAATTTGAAATGTTTGAAGATTGTACAAGTACTTAGAATCTTTTGTCCAACACAAAAAAAAACATAGTAAAATAAAGAGTTTGTATAACATAATGGACCACTGATAATAAGAATTAGACTCAAAACTTCTTATAATAGCATAGCATAAAAAAATATAAATAAATAAATCTCAACCCCTAGCTCTTCTATTTTAACCACAAATCATCCACTATCCCACCACATAAAGAAATACACAAGCATACAAGAAGCTAGTGGTCCTACTTCAACTTTTTCCATGCCCTTTGTATGCTACTTTATATGCTATGCTTGAAAATAAAATTACTATATCATTGTGTAGAAGTTACTATAATGCTGAGAACTCTCTTGATTCTCTTCTGGGACTTTTCAAATCAATAAAAAAATTATAAAAAATAAAAAAATATTTTTATCAGACACGTATTCATATTCAATATTTGTATTCGAGTTCAAATAACATAAATAATGTGTTTAAGTGCTCTTTACTAAGAGGAGCTTATACGAAGACATGTCTTCACCGTTGGTGTGCTCCATATAACAAAAAATATTACTAAAGATATGCGCTTCTCAATTCTTTTATCTTTCCACTTACTATAACTGAATTGACCAGTGATGCGTGGCCAACTCCTAGCCTCAACTTGACTTTTATGTGTATCGTTCATTAATTTATCAGCACTAATTGCATATAATAAAAA